>JALAZF010001082.1:0-245804 GCA_022829125.1 Lathyrus tuberosus
ACATAAACTATTGTTAATTATGTCATTTCAAATAGAAAATTAAAGCTGACAATTCTTCTAATTTAAAATATAAGATATACTCTTAAAATAAACAATTCCATTTTAATAGGGGTGAAGATGGAGTTTGATGAAATCAAAAGTTAAAATTTATTGTCATGTTTCAGGATTCTATCGATTATAACTTGAAATAAAAATATATATGTGTAGCAAATGTTACTCTTTAATAATACACATGTAATACCCCGTAAATTGGTAAACGCTCTGGTTAATATTATTA
Organism: Lathyrus tuberosus; assembly: GCA_022829125.1. NCBI lineage: Eukaryota > Viridiplantae > Streptophyta > Magnoliopsida > Fabales > Fabaceae > Lathyrus > Lathyrus tuberosus. The sequence goes on from JALAZF010001082.1 coordinate 278, forward strand.
TGATCAACTGGGTTCCGAAGTACTCTGAATAATTGTTTGATAAAATAATTGGAGTAATCTGACGAACTCAGGGTTGATTAAATTAATAGTAGTTAACTTTGAGTTTTTATTAATTGATGCATTTGAGCTAATTTGGACATTTAGTAGTGTTACTAATAAATGGTAGTTTCTATACTATCTATTTTCTTTTCATTTCCTTGGAAAAACAAACAAAAGTTAGTAAAGAGAAGGAAAGAAAAGAAAGAAAGGAAAAGGAAGAGGAAAAGAGAAGAAATTCTCCCAAGAGCTCAAGATCATCGATAATCATCTGTTCTTCATCTATTCATCTCTGTATCAACCTCCTCGTCTAGTAATCCAGGTGGGTTCTAGTTAGACCCTTTAGAGTAGAGTTTTGTTGAGTTTAGAGTTAGGTTTAGAATTGTGAAAATTGATTAATTTTGCATAAAACTATGAATCTAACTGCTAAATTCGATGTTTGATTGTATGTTATACTGGTTTATGTGTTATAACATGTTTTGATGCTCTGTGATTGATCAAAATGGGATTTTGGGGTTGATTTTTGGATCAACTCGTAGCAGAAAAATTCTGCAGGAAACTCTGAAATATTCCTCTGCCCATAGGCGTATGGGGCTTGGCCTTACGCGTATGGGGCATGGGCGTTACGCGTACGGCATGGCAATAGGCGTAATGGTTTTTAAAACGAGTTTTTCAAAGGAAAAAGCCTTTGCTCATACGCGTATGGAAAGGGTGATACGCGTATGGGATTTTTAAAAGGAAATTTTCAAAGAAAACGAGTCTCTGCCCATACGCGTATGGAATTGGGAAATACGCATATGGCTGGGCGAGAATTTTGGGCAATACGCGTATGGGATGTGCCAATACGCGTATGGGCAGAAGAAATGCATAAATTCTGCTGTTGTGATATTTTTCCGATCAATTGTTTCCAATGCCGTAACTTTTTGTACGTAACTCGGATTGGAACAATTTTGGTATCGTTGGAAAGATAATAAAATGTACTTTCTTATTACAATGGTTTTAAGATTGTCGGCTGATTTAGTTATGTCGGGATTGTTGGAATAGTGTCGTTTTGTCGACTATTATCTGTTAAATGTGTGTAATTGTTGTTGACAATGTATGCATGTTAAAATATGGATTAAGTAGAGTGAGGATTTACCCTAAACAATGTTGTGGGTGTGGAATTGTGTATGTGGCAACGCTCGTGCAAGTAAGGTCGAGGCGTGTGTATTGTGTAATCATAATCGGTTATTATTGATAGTGCGTTTCATGGGTCTCGAGCTCCTCTGAAACATATGCACCATTACTTGGTAGGTTTAAATCCCGTGTTAGCACGAATAGGACCTACGGGTAGAGACTTCTTATGGTTAACAGGCCATGAGAAGTGACGGATCACAGCTAACAGGCTGTTTTCCCGAATCCATTTCGTATGCCAAGTAATTCGAGGATCCATGACTCGGGTCGTCTTCTAGACGTAGAAGCGGACGGGAAAAGGGGATGCCCTGGTATGGTTATTGATTTGTGAATCCTTGAGTTAACAGGCTCAAGAGGTACTTCGGTACTTTGTGAATCCTTGAGTTAACAGGCTCAAGAGGTACTTCGGTACTTTGTGTGAGTTTACAGGCTCACCGTGATGGTTACTTGTGTGTGTGTACTCATGGTCACTCTCTTTCCCTTTGACATGAGTTAGGTTTATTAGAACCTTGTAAAGCCGAGAGGACTTTAAGATAGGGAACTCACTGAGATTTGATGTATCTCACCCCACTGTTGTTGTTTACATCACAGGTTCTGCAGGTTCGACGAAGGGTAAGGACAAGGTTATTTGACTTTCCTTACGGATCGTGGTTTTGTGATGGCATGGCTTCCGCTATGGCGTTTATGTTTTGAGATCATTGTATTGATCTAGTTCTTAGTTTTTATCATTTTGGAACATCTTGTATATGTAATGCCTTAGACGTTTTCTGTTGTTGTATTAGAGGCATTTATGTATATAATGTGTTAACTAGGAACTTATTATATTTCAGTACCACAAGTGAAACTCATGTATAATATGAGATTTGATGCAAATATTATATGTGGGCATTATAACACACAAGAAAATATGGACTATTTCATAAAAGATTAAATCATTCTCTCCTCATTATCATAAGGGGAAGTATAAGCACTTGATTTTTTATCAAGAGAAAAATAAATCCTAACGTTAATTAGCTAATTATTATGTACATTAAACTAATCTACAATGTCAAAATAAGGTGAATCCCCAACAATTAAAAAAGTTGGTAATTCGATCTCAAAAGGGGTGCAAGTTTCTACTTAATTCGTGTTTGTTGGTAAAGAATCCAAATAGTTGGTGTTTGTATGGCAAAAACGATCTCCGTTTATTCCTCCCTTTTCTTGTTTTATTTGTCACATAAAGCTTCTCATAAGCCGTTAAAGTATTTTTGGGTTGTTCCCCCTTCCTCTTTTTAACAATGATGTTTTCTACCTTGGGCTTGATTGACGTTTTTGGCACTAAAGGATTCAATATAACAATAGAATCCTTATGGTCACTATTACTTCGAAGATTTAAATTTTGTCTAAATCTCCTTAGATTCGATGACCCTGAGGAGTTGCTTTTCTCATAACACTCACTTAAATTCTTCATTGTAATATTTTGCAATATCTCATATTGAGTTTCTTTAGAAATACCACTCGATATTGTTTGTTGATTCATGGAATTCTTAATAAAGATGTTTTTTAGCGGATGTCGAAGATGTGAAGCATTGTTATTTTTGGTGGGGAAGAATTGAAGAGATTGGTCAAAAGTAGGGAGTAATGTTTGGATTTTTCCATTTTCAAATATGTCATCGACAAATATATGCATTCCTTGGACACCAGTGCATGCAAAACTAAATTCTTGTTCTTCATTATTTTCTTCATCACTTTTTTGAATTTGTTGATTGGTGCTACAGCGTGATTCATATTTTTCTTGAACGGGAGCAAAGACTTCAAAATCTAAAATAGTTTTGTTGTCAATTTGGTTTTTTTGTACTAGAATATGAATCAAGATTATCTTGAATGAAAGCAAAGTTATCAAAATCCATAGAAGCATCGTCACTTATTTGGTCTTTTATTCCACAACATGGGTCAACTTTATCTTGAATTGGAGATAAGCAAGTAAAATCTAGGAAAGGGTGAGGAGTACAAACAATTGATAGTGCTTGCACCCTTAACATCTCTATATTTGAGTTTGTTTTCTGCATTTTGTTTCAATAGAGAGATTGAGATATGTGGTAAAGTGAATGGAATATTGAAAGTGATCGATAAATGAGATAAATTTATATATAAACAACAATTTGTTATTGTATTATGTTAGTTCAACAGAACTCGGTTAGCTTGGATATTTAAGGAGGTAGTTACACACGGAAGGTGTGAAGATTATTGAGAACTAGCTAATTCGTTTTACGTTAAACTTTAATTTTTTTCATTACGAATATGAAATTTGGGATTTAAAATCTTTTCCCCTCTTTCGGAAAATTACTTGTCTGTTATTATGTTTACGAGGTAGTAAACTACTTATGGGTAAGTGCAACCGCTTCAGTTTTACTTGTTAGTGGATACTTATATAGTTTGTTTGTTGGTTTCGAGTTTCTAGTTGGTTACTAAATTAAGAATGCCAATATAAAATTGAAAAAACTTAAATTGTAATGCCCTGTATAATATCTATCTAGAATAATACAATTCAAGCATTTTATTTGGTACTGACACCATCATAAGTGCCTAATGGCGTAATTCACATACTTGACCATTTCTAAAAACATAAATACAACACGTGGCACAAGTCATGGAAATTAGCCAAAAATAAAATCTAAGAATAATATACAATATCCTCAATTGTATACAACAAAAAGAATACACAGCGGAATAAGCTTAACTAAGCTTCTCTTGAAACATCCAAGCATAGCTTCACTTGTAAATCAACCTGCAATCCGAACCTGAAATATAGCAACTATAGTGGGGTGAGATACATAAAATCTCAGTGAGTTCCCTATCTTAAAGTCCTCTCGGCTTTACAAGGTTCTATCAATCCTAACTCAAGTCAAAAGGGAAGGGGAGTGACTTTGAGTACACACACTGCATAAGTATCCGTACCGGTGAGCCTGTTAACTCACACTAGTACCACAGTACGTCCTGAGCCTGTTAGCTCAAGAACTCACAAATTCATTCTTGCCCTATATGGAAACATGCTCACGAGTTCTCTAACTCTAGTATCATCAAATGATCTCTCTCACGAAGGCATCTTTCCCCCGCCAACCCTACAAGAGAATTCATCACGGGTCACAGATCCTTAAATTCGTAGCCAACCATTCTCGGCCAACCCTTCCAAAGAGTTTTCGACACGAGTCTTGGATGCTAAGGTAAATAACTTTCCCCGACCATCCACAAAGGGCAGTCCAACACGGGTCACGGTTATCTACACATAGTACTTTCCTCGGCCAGCCCACACCAGGGGCCCTTCAACACGGGTCAATAATACCATCTTCTAAGCAACCTCCCCGGTCATCCATCATAAGAGGATTAAAACGTGGGTCGCAGTTACTTAGGTATCGATTACTCAACGAAATCCTACATGTTCCATACTAGGGTCTTACACTCATCTAGACCATTACTTGGCAAGGATGCACATCTACATCGAATGCACGAGCATCGTCATCTAGATTCTATACCACAATTCTAGTTACCACCTAGAATTAAACCATTTGTTTTGGGGTAAAGTTTCTTCACTCTTCCTAATTCATATTTTAGCATGCATATTTCTTCCAATCAAGTTTAACATTAATTAGGCAAAGCATATTACAATTTCACATTTGAAATACATATAGAAATTTCATCACAAGTTATACAAAAGCATATTACAATTGTATAATAGAATCACATACAAAGATTCATCACATAAAAACCTCACTCTCATCCCGTAGGATATTTTCACGGCTTCCCAACGGCTAAAGTTTTGCCTCGATCGGATTCACGATCCAATAGATATGGATTCACCATATAACATACTATTGTTTTCACACATACATAAATTTTCCATAGCATATAACTATGTTTCTACCTCACCATCTCATAGAGCATAAAATTAGATTTCCAACGCTTCCGACCGTGCGTCAATCCGAGTTACGGATCTCAAGTTATGAGGAAAATACGAAAAATAATGTTTTGCTGTCCCAGGAAAATTCGCCTGGCCACTTCAGAATTCGCCTGGCCAATCCTACTTCGCCAGTACTTTGCCTGGCGAGACAGTGGCGAAACCCAATTCTCCTGGCCACTTCAGAATTCGCCTGGCCAGTCGCACCAGAACCAGAATTCTCCCCTTACGGGTTCCATGGTCCAAATGCTCCAAATTCACCATTTCTCATCCCAAAACAGTTCCAAACAGCATAAACAAGTATCAATAATGTTCATATGCATAGTGTGATCATTCAACACAATTTATATCGATTTTTAACCGTTAGATTTCATTGATTGCAAATTTGTTCATTTTCTCAAAACCTAACTTAACTCTAGAAACTCAAGAAATCTACAACTAAAGTTTCTATCTAGAACCCACCTGATGATCGAAGAGGAGGTTGAAGAAGATACTGATGATCCATGGGCTGCTCTTATTCATCTTTTCCATTTCTCTCTTTCTCTTCCTTTCCTCTTCTTCTTCTTTTCTTCTCTTTTCATATATATATATATATATAATACTATTATTATATAATATAAATCCAACCGGGCAAAATATCTCCAATTGATATTTTGTCGTCTCAACCCAATTAATCAATTACTATAGTTATCCGAAAATTACTTTCTTGAATTACCAATTATTAATCCGTCTCTTAATAAAATAATTGATCTCTTCAGAGTTCATTAGTTGCTATATTGATCCCAATTGTCAATACTTAAAGTACTTAGAGGATTCCATTAATCCAATTATCCAAAGATAGAGCACATAGATACTCATCTGATATCCAATTGAGCATTTAAATAATACGGGGTATTACACTCTCCCCCCCTTAAATTGAAATTCGCCCCCGAATTTCCTCTATTCGGCAATAACCACCAATTATATCCTGGTCTTAGGTTCACACTTAATATTTACTTAGTTAAAATTCCTGACATAATCCGATTCCAACTTAACTTCACAGACCAAATTCTTAATTTCACGAATGATCAACCTTCACGTTCTTATTCATACTCTTATTCCAATATTGGGTTAGCTTTCAACTTGCGTTTTCTCAATTCATCTGTTGTTTCATACAAAAGACTTAGTCGCAACTTACTTCGGAAAGAATGTACCATTCTACATCCCTCTACCGAGTCACAACGAAACCATAACACCTTATCTTGGTTCAGGGTAACATCCACTCATCAAATTCGCATGAGGTAATTCAGCGATTCCTTAACTTCGTACAATTTCCGACAACTATTCTTCCGTAAATCTTTCAACATTCAGAACCACTTCATCATTAGTCAAACGACTCAATTTCCAATTCCATCTAGCCTGATGTTGTACACTATACTCATTCAATCTGATATTTCATCTCTTTCGTATCACCCCAAAGGGTAACACACTTAGAACAAAATCTTCTTACTTCCATCCTTGCATTGGACATCTGGTATGGTTTGGACACTGACAGTTACCAAGTAGACAGGAATGTCATTTCTATCCTTACCAGTAACAATCATTTAAATCCCCAGTAGTCTGACTAAGCTCTTTCACCTGTCACCTCCCACTGCGCAAACCAAATTCTAACAGTAGAACACCACGGTTTCTTAATCATTATTAATGAGCTAACAGTCCACGGAGAACACAATCATCCACTGGGATCCTTAATAATCAACGATACAAGACTTACTGACGTCCTATAGTAGAACAATTTCTTTACCAACACACAATATCTTAACAATCTCTGGTTCCGATTACTACTTTCCAAAACGATTATCCTTACAGTTTTCCGACTTAGTCAAAATTCCTTGTTGACTCGAGATCTCCACCTATAACACGTAACACCATCACGATACTTCAATCATACGCGAGTCACCACTTATCAACTTAACCTGTCCAAAGCACAATTGTGAGTTTCCATATTACTCACCAATCCACGTGCAATAATCCACATACACACTTCTTAGTTGAATTAACTCTTCTTATTCGTTCCATTTCATAAACGATTCCAAGTTATATACTTAACTTCGGAACGTCCAATTCTTACTAGTACTTGGGAAGATAACCAACAAATTCCTTCTCTGGTTAGAACACAACTGCACACAACTGGTCCCACTTTCATGGGGTCTAAATCCAAAACTATGAACTCACGGAAGTTAGCAGTTACCAACTTTGACCAACTGTTCGTTCCTTAATAACACCATGAATTAAATTACCACAACGATCTTTACAAGTTCAACTTCGAGAGTATTTTCCAACTTCGTCCTTAAGAATTGCAACAACAATAATGACAATACACCTAAGACTTTCTCACACTCCACACAGTTCACAAGATTACTTCTCCAAAGTTAAACTTCTTCGTAAGTTCCGATATCGAAACACAAATCCTTCTCCCAATTACTGGAAATTCCTTTTTCCATTCACACAATACTCCCCACTCGGAGCAACATAAGGTAACAAAACACATATGATGGTTCCTAAGGGATTTCCCAACTTACACACCTGTTAAAGATTACCCTTTTGAGCTAATCGGTTAACTTCTCGAAATTCAACGTAAAACACCTTTCATGCACGTGTTAATCGGTTAACCCCATCGCGTTAGTCGGTTAACACTGCTACAGAATCAAAATCAATTTCTCCAAATTCAAAATAAACATCCCTATTCAAAACCATCAATCCGTCTTGCTCTAAGCTGAAATATCATTCTCAACTCGTGGCTCCTTAACTTGTGTAACATTCACTAACCATGATCCACTCAAGATAAAACCGACAAGGTCGACGACATACTCCAACCAAGTGACAAGGAAAATTCCAAATTCTGTCGCAGTCACCCTACAATTTCAGCGGAACAGTTCACTCTCTGTTGATACAACAACACTAGCAGAAAGTCAATAATGACGACATTCTAGGGTTTTAGCCACAACTCTTACTCGATTCGTCTATAAGCAAAACCCAACACACAACCATTGTACGATACCACAAAAGCGATGGACATCATATATCAAACATACAACCTTGTTCTCTCACTTGAACTTCTTGGTGGAACATAAAACAACTACACTCTTAGTCCAACAAAAGGTAGATCCCGAATATTCCGATTATTCACAAATACAGAAGTTCTCTGTACTTGAAAATAGATCGGGGCAATGCATCCTCTTGAAGAACCTTTCCATCACTACGTACACATTAACTGGGGTTTCTTGTCCATCACTGTCCATTGGAAATTTCACTTACCAAATCACTTAATGGAAGATTCGCAACCGACAATTCTCATCAACTATTTACAGAACCATTCCGGTATAAATCGTTCCCTGATTTACACTTAGTCCATAATAAATCTTGGTTTGCTTCTCGTTGTTTACCGCACACTTACTTCCTAAAATACAATACTCACTGCTTCACAAGGTACGTCCCTTCACACTTGTCTCAAAAATAAGAATCCATCATGTACTCTTGTGACCAAGGTGTAACTTTCTCATAACCATACTGTTAATACCGTTTATTCCACATAACCGAATAAAATCCACCTCATAAACAATATTTTCACTTTCCACAATATAGAACACTTTCATAGCTTCATATCGATATAAAGAACGCTTAAATCGGACACCCGAGCCAAAAGATATGAAGTTTTGAAGAAAGGAAAAATTATTCAAAAACTGCCAGATTCGCCTGGCGGTTAAGAATTTCGCCTGGCGAATACCCCTTCGCCAGCACTTCTCCCGGCGAACATGCGGCGAAACCTCATTCCATAAAATCCCAAAAGTTCCAGTAGCTACACAAGTTCTGTTTCTTCACTTTCGCCTGGCGACTAAGTAATTCGCCTGGCGAATTCCTCTTCGCCAGCTCTTCGCTTGGCGAACCAATGGCGAAACCCCCATTCGCCTGGCGATTTCCTGATTCGCCTGGCGAATCACACCAGAAGCATAATTTTCTGCTGCATTTCTCATGGTTTCCATACCTCAAAATCCAACTTTTCCCACTGAAGCATGTAAACACATCCGGGTGTTCCTCCTCACACTTCTCTACTACTTTAGGTTCCCATAAAAGACAAACTCCCTTAACCCTCAACTTTTAACCAGTCAGAAGATATTATTCCGAACACATTCCTCTAGGTACTCTCATCCCTTCAAGATATCATAACAACTTTAGGAACTAAAGCACCAAAACTTATCTCACTTCTGGACCTTACGCCACGCGTTCCATAAAATAACCTTTCTTTTTCACGGAATGAGATTACTTGAAATCCTCATCTATATCTGTGGTCAATCCAGCTCTACTAGTAACTTTACATATTCCTTGATACCTTAACCAATCGTCCAATAGAGATCCTTAACTTTCAGACTCCATCCGTTCCAAAGGATTACTTAAACCACACATTACTCTTTAAGTCCATGCTACCCAAGCACAACTTCTACTAAAACCTCCACTGAGCTGACCAAAACTCTTCATTACTAACTCTTGGCTTGAGCCTACCCTTACAGCACAAGTTCTGACAACACTACTGAGTCCTCGTGGTCGCTCAACCATGATTCTACCTATCACATACATAATATTAGGTTGATCAGGCCCAACACTACATAGTATGATATTAAGTTTCATGATGGCAAGACACACTTAAGAGGCAGGAATAGATTTACTTATGATGTTTCAAGGCTAGGTCGAGAATACAACCTGCTCTGATACCAACTGTAATGCCCTGTATAATATCTATCTAGAATAATACAATACAAGCATTTTATTTGGTACTGACACCATCATAAGTGCCTAATGGCGTAATTCACATACTTGACCATTTCTAAAAACATAAATACGACACATGGCACAAGTCATGGAAATTAGCCAAAAATAAAATCTAAGAATAATATACAATATCCTCAATTGTATACAACAAAAAGAATACACAGCGGAATAAGCTTAACTAAGCTTCTCTTGAAACATCCAAGCATAGCTTCACTTGTAAATCAACCTACAATCCAAACCTGAAATATACCAACTATAGTGGGGTGAGATACATCAAATCTCAGTGAGTTCCCTATCTTAAAGTCCTCTCGGCTTTACAAGGTTCTATCAATCCTAACTCAAGTCAAAAAGGAAGGGGAATGACTTTGAGTACACACACTGCATAAGTATCTGTACCGGTGAGCCTGTTAACTCACACTAGTACCAAAGTACGTCTTGAGCCTGTTAGCTCAAGAACTCGTCCTGAGCCTATTAGCTCAAGAACTCACAAATTCATTCTTGCCCTATATGGAAACATGCTCACGAGTTCTCTAACTCTAGTATCATCAAATGATCTCTCTCATGAAGGCATCTTTCCCCGGCCAACCCTACAAGAGAATTCAACACGGGTCACAGATCCTTAAATTCGTAGCCAACCATTCTCGGCCAACCCTTCCAAAGGGTTTTCGACACGAGTCTTGGATGCTAAGGTAAATAACTTTCCCCGACCATCCACAAAGGGCAATCCAACACGGGTCACGGTTATCTACACATAGTACTTTCCCCGGCCAGCCCACACCAGGGGCCCTTCAACACGGGTCAATAATACCATCTTCTAAGCAACCTCCCCGGTCATCCATCATAAGAGGATTAAAACGCGGGTCACAGTTACTTAGGTATCGATCACTCAACGAAATCCTACATGTTCCATACTAGGGTCTTACACTCATCTAGACCATTACTTGGCAAGGATGCACATCTACATCGAATGCACGAGCATCGCCATCTAGATTCTCTACCACAATTCTAGTTACCACCTAGAATTAAACCATTTGTTTTGGGGTAAAGTTTCCTCACTCTTCCTAATTCATATTTTAGCATGCATATTTCTTCCAATCAAGTTTAACATTAATTAGGCAAAGCATATTACAATTTCACATTTGAAATACATATAGAAATTTCATCACAAGTTATACAAAAGCATATTACAATTGTATAATAGAATCACATACAAAGATTCATAACATAAAAACCTCACTCTCATCCCGTAGGATATTTTCACGGCTTCCCAACGGCTAAACTTTTGCCTCGATCGGATTCACGATCCAATAGATATGGATTCACCATATCACATACTATTATTTTCACACATACATAAATTTTCCATAGCATATAACTATCTTTCTACCTCACCATCTCATAGAGTATAAAATTAGATTTCCAACGCTTCCGACCGTGCGTTAATCCGAGTTACGGATCTCATGTTATGAGGAAAATACGAAAAATAATGTTTTGCTGTCCCAGGCAAATTCGCCTGGCCACTTCAGAATTCGCCTGGCCAATCCTACTTCGCCAGCACTTCGCCTGGTGAGACAGTAGCGAAACCCAATTCGCCTGGCCACTTCAGAATTCGCCTCGCCAATCGTACCAGAACCAAAATTCTCCCCTTACGGGTTCCATGGTCCAAATGCTCCAAATTCACCATTTGTCATCCCAAAACAGTTCCAAACAGCATAAACAAGTATCAATAATGTTCATATGCATAGTGTGATCATTCAACATAATTTTATATCGATTTTTAACCGTTAGATTTCATTGATTGCAAATTTGTTCATTTTCTCAAAACCTAACTTAACTCTAGAAACTCAAGAAATCTACAACTAAAGTTTCTATCTAGAACCCACCTGATGATCGAAGAGGAGGTTGAAGAAGATACTGATGATCCATGGGCTGCTCTTATTCATCTTCTCCATTTCTCTCTTTCTCTTCCTTTCCTCTTCTTCTTCTTTTCTTCTCTTTTCATATATATATATATATATATATATATATATATATATATATATATATAATACTATTATTATATAATATAAATCCAACCGGGCAAAATATCTCCAATTGATATTTTGTCGTCTCAACCCAATTGATCAATTACTATAGTTATCCGAAAATTACTTTCTTGAATTACCAATTATTAATCCGTCTCTTAATAAAATAATTGATCTCTTCAGAGTTCATTAGTTGCTATATTGATCCCAATTGTCAATACTTAAAGTACTTAGAGGATTCCATTAATCCAATTATCCAAAGATAGAGCACATAGATACTCATCTGATATCCAATTGAGCATTTAAATAATACGGGGTATTACATAAATTAAGCATGTATGGAAAGGCTTTATATTTAAAATTCATAACATTGTCCTTATGTAGAAAGTATATTTTAAAAAATATTTTAAAAGGGAAATACTTAATTTTTCATTAGGAGATAAAACATGTGGGTGTATTGTTACGAATCATGCTTTAATTTTTCATATTCTCTATTAATTTAAAAATTTCAAAATAACTATAAATATATTTTAAATAGAATTTGCATATCGGTTCTATTTATTTTCCTTCAGCGTGCAATAATAAAAACATATTTAATTTCTTAATGTTGATACATCTATTGTTGATAGGTACATGTAATTATATTTATAATGAAATAAATTTTAATATGAAAAATTATTAAGGTAAAATCTAAATAATATTCAAATCAATCGTAGATCTTTTATATTGTAACATCCCCGAAATTGAAAAGCAACTTAATAACCATTTTAAGTTTTATAGTAGAAAATTATATGATTTATTATAGAAAATTATTATATATTAAATGTATTAATACTTTTTCATTTAAGATATGCATGTTAGTTCATTTTTAAAATGATATTAGGAAAGGTTCTATTAAGGTAACGATGAGACACACATTCACATATAGTTTTTGTTATGTTTTATTTTACTTTGTTCTTGGAGATGAATGGTTTGTCCATAATAATTATATTACAATGATCTCTCTATCTCATTACATTTTCTGTAAGTTTTCCTTTTGAGTTTATTTCTTGCATGGAAAACATAAGAGAAGACATTTTTTTCTGTCATTTTACTAGAGCATTTACGTGCATGTGTATATAGAGATCAAGGGGAAAGGAAGAAATTTAATGGGAAAGGGAGAAGAGGACTTTTCATTTGTGTATGAAAGTTTATTATATGAAATATATGTTTACATTTTGTTACTTTATTTTTCTATTTTTATCTTAAACTTTATAATCTACCGTATTGATTTACTTGAATTTTAAGAGATAAGTCAATATATTTTGTTTTTTGGAGTCTCAAATTTTAGAAAATTCCAAGTATAATTTAACAACTAAACATTTAAAAAAAAAGAAGAAAAAAGGTATCATGTGTCATTGTAATGGAATGTACCTTACAATAATATTTCTTCAATACGTGTTAATCAAGAAAACTATAAGATACTTATTTACTGGATCCAATTTGTGATATAAGTTAATACTGCTCGTTTTGTCTTTTTTATCTTTAATTATTTAAGTTATCACTTTTAAATACCTATATAAACTCCCTTCACATTGTTTTCTCTATTGACATAAAAAAAAAACACTAATGCAAAACAAACAAGTAAAATTCCAAAGAAGTTCTAAATCTATTTTTGTAGAGCCTATATTATTCCATTTGTTGGTTGAGAAACAAGATAATGGTAGAAAAAATGCGTTAAAAACTCGTTTAAAACAATGGTCATTTAAGGTAGTGACTTAATGAGATTTGTAATAAGGTTGGAAGGTCCAATATTTATTATTGGTACCACATAAACTATTGTTAATTATGTCATTTCAAATAGAAAATTGAAGCTGACAATTCTTCTAATTTAAAATATAAGATATACTCTTAAAAGAAACAATTCTATTTTAATAGGGGTGAAGATGGAGTTTGATGAAATCAAAAGTTAAAATTTATTGTCATGTTTCAGGATTCTATCCATTATAACTTGAAATAAAAATATATATGTGTAGAAAATGTTACTCTTTAATAATACACACATGAAAATATGGACTAATTCATAAAAGATTAAATCATTCACTCCTCATTATCATAAGGGGAAGTATAAGCACTTGATTTTTTATCAAGAGAAAAATAAATCCTAACGTTAATTAGCTAATTATTATGTACATTAAACTAATCTACATTGTCAAAATAAGATGAATCCCCAACAATTAAAAAAGTTGGTAATTCGATCTCAAAAGGGGTGCAAGTTTCTACTTAATTCGTTCCTGTTGGTAAAGAATCCAAATAGTTGGTGTTTGTATGGCAAAAATGATCTCCGTTTATTGCTCCCTTTTCTTGTTTTATTTGTCACATAAAGCTTCTCATAAGCCGTTAAAGTATTTTTGGGTTGTTCCCCCTTCCTCTTTTTAACAATGATGTTTTCTACCTTAGGCTTGATTGACGTTTTAGGCACTGAAGGATTCAATATAACAAAAGAATCCTTATGGTCACTATTACTTCGAAGATTTAAATTTTTTCTAAATCTGCATAGATTCGATGACCCTGAGGAGTTGCTTTTCTCATAACACTCACTTAAATCCTTCATTGTAATATTTTGCAATATCTCATATTGAGTTTCTTTAGAAATACCACTCGATATTGTTTTTTGATTCATGGAATTCTTAATAAAGATGTTTTTTAGCGGATGTCGAAGATCTGAAGCATTGTTATTTGTGGTGGGGAAGAATTGAAGAGATTGGTCAAAAGTAGGGAGTAATGTTCGGATTTTCCCATTTTCGAATATGTCATCGGCAAATATATGCATTCCTTGGACACCAGTGCATGCAAAACTAAATTCTTGTTCTTCATTATTTTCTTCATCACTTTTTTGAATTTCTTGATTGGTGCTACAACGTGATTCATATTTTTCTTGAACGGGAGCAAAGACTTCAAAATCTAAAATAGTTTTGTTGTCAATTTGGTTTTTTGTGCTACAATATGAATCAAGATTATCTTGAATGAAAGCAAAGTTATCAAAATCCATAGAAGCATCGTCACTTATTTGGTCTTTTGTTCCATAACATGGGTCAACTTTATCTTGAATTGGAGATAAGCAAGTAAAATCAAGGAAATGGTGAGGAGTACAAACAATTGATAGTGCTTGCACCCTTAACATCTCTATATTTGAGTTTGGTTTCTGCATTTTGTTTCAATAGAGAGATTCAGATATGTGGTAAAGTGAATGGAATATTGAAAGTGATCGATAAATGAGAGAAACTTATATACAAACATCAATTTGTTATTGTATTATGTTAGTTCAACAGAACTCGGTTAGCTTGGATATTTAAGGAGGTAGTTACACACGGAAGGTGTGAAGATTATTGAGAACTTGCTAATTCGTTTTACGTTAAACCTTATATTTGTTTCTAAAAAATTTTAGGCCAGATAAATTTTATTTTAATTTTTTTCATTTAGAATATGAAATTTGGTATTTAAAATCATTTCCCCTCTTTCAAAAAATTACTTGTCTGTTATTATGTTTTCGAGGTATTAAACTTCTTATGGGTAAGTGCAACCGCTTCAGTTTTACTTGTTAGTGGATACTTATATAGTTTGTTTGTTGGTTTCGAGTTTCTAGTTGGTTACTAAATTAAGAATGCCAATATAAAATTGAAAAAACTTAAATTAAGCATGGATTGAAAGACATTATATTTAAAATTCATAACATTGTCCTTATGTAGAAAGTATATTTTAAAAAATATTTTAAAAGGGAAATACTTAATTTTTCATTAGGAGATAAAACATGTGGTTGTATTGTTACGAATCGTGCTTTAACTTTTCATATTCTCTATTAATTTAAAAATTTCAAAATAACTATAAATATAATCTAAACAGAGTCTCATATCGGTCCTATTTATTTTCCTTCACTGTGCAATAATAAATACTTATTTAGTTTCTTAATGTTGATACATCTATTTTTGATGATTACATGTTATTATATTTATAATGAAATAAATTTTAATATGAAAAATTATTAAGGTAAAATCTAAATAATATTCAAATCAATCGTAGATCTTTTATATTGTAACATCCCCGAAATTGAAAAGCAACTTAATAACCATTTTAAGTTTTATAGTTGAAAATTATATGATTTATTATAGAAAATTATTATATATTAAATGTATTAATACTTTTTCATTTAAGATATGCATGTTAGTTCATTTTTAAAATGATATTAGGAAAGGTTCTATTAAGGTAACGATGAGACACACATTCACATATAGTTTTTGTTATGTTTTATTTTACTTTGTTCTTGGAGATGAATGGTTTGTCCATAATAATTATATTACAATGATCTCTCTATCTCATTACATTTTCTGTAAGTTTTCCTTTTGAGTTTATTTCTTGCATGGAAAACATAAGAGAAGACATTTTTTCTGTCATTTTACTAGAGCATTTGTGTGCATGTGTGTATAGAGATCAAGGGGAAAGGAAGAAATTTAATGGGAAAGGGAGAAGAGGACTTTTCATTTGTGTATGAAAGTTTATTATATGAAATATATGTTTACATTTTGTTACTTTATTTTTCTATTTTTATCTTGAACTTTATAATCTACCGTATTGATTTACTTGAATTTTAAGAGATAATTCAATATATTTTGTTTTTTGGAGTCTCAAATTTTATAAAATTCCAAGTATAATTTAACAACTAAACATTTAAAAAAAAAGAAGAAAAAAGGTATCATGTGTCATTGTAATGGAATGTACCTTAGAATCGTATTTCTTCAATACGTGTTAATCAAGAAAACTATAAGATACTTATTTACTAGATCCAATTTGTGATATAAGTTAATTCTTTTCCTTTTGTCTATTTTATCTTTAATTATTTAAGTGATCACTTTTAAGTACCTATATAAACTCCCTTCACATTGTTTTCTCTATTGACATAAAGAAAAAACACTAATGCAAAACAAACAAGTAAAATTCCAAAGAAGTTCTAAATCTATTTTTGTAGAGCCTATATGTAAAGACCATATACAATACAAGCCTCAAATCATATATTATACATGAGTATCACTTTTTGGTACTGAAACATAATAAGTTCCTAGTTAACACATTATACATATAAATGCCTCTAATACAAAACACCTAAAAGTCTAAGGCATTACATATACAAGATGTTCCAAAATGATAAAAACTAAGAACTAGATCAAAACAATGATCTCAAAACATAACGCCATAGCGGAAGCCATGCCATCACAAAACCACGATCCGTAAGGAAAGTCAATTAACCTTGTCCTTACCCTTCGCCAAACCTGCAGAACCTGTGATGTAAACAACAACAGTGGGGTGAGATACATCAAATCTCAGTGAGTTCCCTATCTTAAAGTCCTCTCGGCTTTACAAGGTTCTAACAAAGTCCTAACTCATGTCCACGGGGAAAGGGGAAAGACCATGAGTACACACACACAAGTAACCGTCACGGTGAGCCTGTAAACTCACACTAGTACCGAAGTACCTCTTGAGCCTGTAAACTCAAGGATTCACAAAGTACCGAAGTACGTTCTGAGTCCGTACACTCAAGAACTCACATATCAATAACCAAAACCAAGGCATCCCCTTTTCCCGTACCCTTCTACGTCTAGAAGGAGATCCGAGTCATGGATCCTCGAATTACTTGGCATACGAATTGGATTCGGGATCACGGGCCGTACACCGTGATCCGTCACTTCTCACGGACCGTACGCCGTCTCAAGTCTCTACCCGTAGGTTCCAATCGTACTAACATGGGACTCAAACCTGCCAAGTAATGGTGCATATGTTTCAGAGGAGCTCGAGACCCATGAAACGCACTAACACAACTCTGTGGTTATTGATAAACAGAATGCACACGCCTCGGCCTTTCATGCACGAGCGTTGCCACACATAAGACTCCACATTCCAACACTGTTTAGGGTAATAATGCTCACTCTACCTATCTCATATTTTAGCATACATTTTCACAACAAATTCACATCATTTACAACTAAAAGTTGACAAAACGACAATAATTAAAAATCCCGATATAGTTAAATCGGCCGACAATCTTAAAACCAACGAATTAAGAAAGTACATTTTATTATCTTTCCAACGATACCAAAATTGTTCCAATCCGAGTTACGCACAAAAAGTTACGGCAATGTGAACAATTGATCGGAAAAATAAATCACAACAGCAGAATTCTGTAACTCTCCTGGCCGTACGCGTATTGGCACTCCCCGTACGCGTATTGCCCAAATGCTCGCCCAACCATACGCGTATTGCCCAAGGCCATACGCGTATGGGCAGAGACATATTTCCCTTGAAATTCCTGTTTAAAAGCCCAATACGCATATTACCATGTCTCATACGCGTATTGCCTTGTCCATACGCGTATCATCCCATTTCCTTTATACCCATACGCGTATTGCCCTACTCAATACGCGTATGGCCCTGCGTGATACGCGTATGGGCAGTTTGAACCCACAAATTTTCCTGCAGAATCTGTCTGCTACGGGTTGATTCAATTCAACACCAAAAATCCCATTTTTCCAGTCTAAAATTCATCAAAACATGTTATAACATAACAATCAGTATAAACATACAATCACACATTGCATTTCAGCAGTTAGATTTCGATTTTGGGCCAAATTAATCAATTTTCACAATTTCAACCTAACTCTAAACTCAAAACAAACTCTACTCTAAAGAGTCTAACTAGAACCCACCTGGATTACTAGACGAGGAGGTTGATACTGAGACGATTGAACGAAAAACAGATGAATTGATGATGATTCTTGAGCTTCTTGAGAATTTCTCTTCTTCCTCTTTCTTTTCCTTTCCTTTCTTCCCTTTTTCCTTTTCTTTCTTTCTCTTTAGCTTTTGTTTGGTTTTTCAATGAAAAGAAAAGAAAATAGATAGTATAGAAACTATCATTTTTAGTAACACTACTAAATGTCCAAAATTAGCTCAAATACATCAAATTATAAAAACTCAACGTTAAATACTATTAATTTAATCGACTCTGAGTTCGTCAGTTTACTCTAATTATTTTATCAAATAATTACTCAGAGTACCCCCGGAACCCAGTTGATCATAATAATATTAACCAGAGCGTTTATAAATTTACGGGGTATTACATCCTCCCCCCCTTAAATAGAAATTTGTCCTCGAATTTAGAATATTACCTGAACAGATGTGGATAAGAATCTCGCATTTCCGATTCTAGTTCCCAAGTAGCATCGCCCGGATGCGTCATATCCCATTGCACCTTAACAAGTGGAATATCTTTGTTCCTTAACACTTTTGTTTCCCTTCCCACAATACAACTCGGTTGTGGTTCAAAAGTCAAATCCGCTTCAATTTCCACTGATTCGGGTAGAATTGGCTGAAGAGGATCAGGAATAAACTTACGGAGCTGAGATACGTGAAAAACGTCATGCATCTCGGATAGAGAGGGTGGTAAGGCTAATCTATAAGCAACTTCACCAATCCTTTCTAAAATCTGATACGGTCCCACGTATCTCGGACTTAACTTCCGCGACTTAAACGGTCCTTTCAATCTCAATCTCGGAGTAACTTTCAGAAATACATGGTCACCTTCCTCAAATTCCAAAGGTCTCCTACGATTGTCCGCATAACTTTTTTGACGATCTTGTGCTTGTTTAACCTTCTCGCGGATCATTCGAATCTTTTCCGTAGTCTCTTGAATAATCTCGGGTCCCAAAATTCTATCTTCGCCAATGTTAGCCCAACACAAAGGTGTCCTACACTTTCTCCCATACAATGCTTCATAAGGAGCCATACCGATGCTCGCATGGTAACTATTGTTATATGAAAACTCAATTAACGGTAAAAGTTCTTTCCAATTCCCTCTACTCTCTAGCACACAAGCTCTTAACATATCTTCCATCGTTTGTATTGTTCGTTCAGTCTGACCATCCGTTTGAGGATGATTCGACGTGCTCAAACACAAATTCGTACCCATCGCTTGTTGGAACACTTTCCAAAATCTCGAAGTAAACTTCGGATCTCTATCGGACACAATACTAGAAGGAATACCATGCAATCTCATAATCTCAGCAATAAACAACCTTGCAAGATGACTTGCCTTATAAGTAGTCTTTACGGCTAAGAAGTGTGCAGATTTCGTTAGTCGATCAATAATTACCCAAATAGAATCATACCCACCTTGGGTACGGGGTAAACCCACTGCAAAATCCATAGAAATACTATCCCACTTCCAAACTGGAATATCCAAAGGTTGTAACAAACCGCCCGGTCTTTGGTGTTCAATCTTCACCTGTTGGCACACCGCACATTCTGACACATATCCCGCTATATCCTTTTTCATCCCAGGCCACCAATAATCCTTCTTTAAATCCTGATACATCTTCAAAGAACCAGGATGTATCGTAAAAGTACCTTTATGAGCTTCGTCTAAAATCTTCCTTTTCAATGCCTCATCCTTCGGAACACAAATCCTTTGATTAAACAGAACAATCCCATCTGTCGCTCGTATAAAACCCGGTTGAAGTAACAACTCTTGTAACACTTCCTCTAACAATTGTGCCTGTTGAATCTCAACTCTCAAAGTAGAATTGACATTCAAATTTCCCATAATTACACCATTCGGAGTCCACACAAACTGGAGATTAAGATCTCTAAACTTTTCCAACAATGAATACTCCAAAATCATCAATTCCGCACTATGAACCATTTTCCGACTTAAAGCATCCGCTACTTTATTCGCCTTTCCTGGATGATACTTCAATTCTAAGTCATAATCCTTTAAGTACTCCATCCACCTTCTTTGTCGCATATTCAACTCCTTTTGATCAAACAAATACTTCAAACTTTTGTGGTCACTGAACATTTCAAAACGTACACCATATAAATAATGACGCCACACCTTCAGTGCAAAAACCACTGCAGCTAGTTCCAAATCATGAGTCGGATAATTCTTCTCATGAACTTTTAACTGTCGATAAGCGTAAGCTACCACTTGACCACCTTGCATCAGAACATCCCCTAATCCCCTCTTAGAAGCATCACAGAATACTTCATAAGAGCTGTTAGGATCAGGAATAATTAATACTGGAGCACTCGTCAAACTTTCCTTCAAATGCATAAAACTCTGTTCGCAACCTGAATCCTACTCAAAAGTAACATCCTTCCGAGTAAGTTTCGTCATTGGTAACGCCAATTGAGAAAAGCCCTTAATAAACCTTCTATAGTAACCGGCCAAACCCAAGAAACTTCTAACTTCTGAAACATTTCTCGGTCTCTCCCAACTAATCACTGCTTCTACTTTCGATGGATCCACTGCCACACCACCTTGAGATATAACATGTCCAAGAAAATTAACTTCCGACATCCAAAACTCACACTTGCTCAACTTAGCAAACAATTGCTTCTCTTGCAATACCGACAAGACAATTCTCAGATGTTCTCCGTGCTCTTGTGGAGTACGAGAATAAATAAGAATGTCGTCAATAAAAATTACCACAAATTGGTCCAAGTAAGCCTGAAATATTCGATTCATGTAATCCATGAAAACAGCTGGAGCATTAGTCACACCGAAAGGCATCACTAAGAATTCATAATGACCGTAACGTGTCCTAAATGCGGTCTTTGGCATATCGGAACTCTTCACTCAAATCTGATGATAACCCGACCGTAAATCAATCTTCGAGAACACACAAGCTCTTTTTAATTGATCTAACAAGTCGTCTATCCTTGGTAAAGGATACTTGTTCTTAATGGTGACTTTATTCAACTTACGATAATCAATGCACAAACGCATTCCCCCATCTTTCTTCTTTACCAACAACACTGGAGCTCCCCACGGTGAAACACTAGGCCTAACAAAATGCTTAGACATCAAGTCCTCCAATTGGTCCTTTAATTCTCTTAATTCAAACGGTGTCATCCGATACGGAGAAACGGATATAGGAGCCGTTCCCGGTATCAGGTCAATAGAGAACTCAACTTCTCTCTCCGGAGGAGGAGAAGAAACATCCTCAGGAAACACTTCAGGAAATTCACACACTATTGGAATACTCAGAACTTGCTGTTCACTACTTCCCTCCTTAGTAAGAACCAATAAAATAGATTTCTCTTTCTCAAACAAGAAATTTACCATTCCCACCGTACCTTCTAAAATCGTTGATAATACATCTTTCGGAGTAGTCTCAGCAGATGGAATAATAATTAGCTTCTCCTCACAACCGATAAAAACCGAATTAGCTGAAAGCCAGTCCATTCCCAGAACAACATCCACTTTCTTAAGCGGCAGACAAATAAGATCAATCTGGAAGACTCTTTCGTTCACCGACAACACGCAATTTTCACACATCAGGGGTGTTTCAACCATTTCATCCATGGCAGTAGTAACCACCATAGGAGGAAACAAAGGAATAGTTTGCAACCCAAGTCGCTTCACACATCTCAAAGACACAAAAGAATGTGTAGTCCCACAGTCAAATAAAACAAAACAAGGTTGACCATTAACAAAACACGTACCCGCAATCAAGGAATTATCACCCTTTGCTTTCCTTGCATCCAGAGTATACACTCGGCCCGTAGTCTTCCCTTGTGTCTGATTTCTACCCTGAGGACAATCCCTTGCCCAATGACCCATTTTGTTACACTGATAACACCGTCCTTCTTCCGATTTGCACCTACCATAATGATTCCTTCCACAAGTACGACATACTGGAGGCACACTAGTTTTAGAGCCCTGTACTTGCTTCCCTTTGGAAGACTGTTGCCTTTGCCTAAACTGTTGATTCGACCTTCCACGGTCA
Organism: Lathyrus tuberosus; assembly: GCA_022829125.1. Lineage (NCBI taxonomy): Eukaryota > Viridiplantae > Streptophyta > Magnoliopsida > Fabales > Fabaceae > Lathyrus > Lathyrus tuberosus. Next base: position 23,065 of record JALAZF010001082.1, read on the forward strand.
CCTTGAGTTACCCTGTTCAAATCCACCTCCATTTGTATCTTTTTCAAGCTATTTTCCGCCACATAACATTGTCTTAACATTTCAGCATAAGTAGCAAATTCCCGTTGAGACACGCTGTGTGAAATCTCAATCCTTAACCCAAACAGAAACTGATCTATCTTCCACCTCTCATCAGGAGCATACATGGCCTGTCTAGAATAGTCAGCCATGATCTCAAATTGTTCCGCATAAGAAGCCACTGACAAATTTCCCTGTCTCAACTGTTGGAACTCAAACTCCTTTTGAGACCTTAAAGAACTCGGAAAATATTTCTCCATAAAGATTACCTTAAACTGTTCCCACACTTTCGGCACCTCCTGAGTTGTCATCAAGGCTGAAGCGCTCTCCCACCACCTCATGGCAGGACCCTTCAACCAGTGAGAAGCAAAGACCACCTTATTCTCCTCACTGCAATGAACTATCTGAAATATCCGTTCCATACCTGTTATCCATTCGTGTGCCTTCACCGGATCTAGCCCTCCTTGAAACTCCGGAGGATTCATACGAACAAATTCCCTGTAGGTTCCTCCTGTAACTTCCGGAACAACCACTGGAGGATGCAGACCATCAGCCATTTGTTGCATCATTCCTTGCATGAACTGATTCTGCTGTTGCTGTATCTGTTGCATAAATTGGTACAAAGGGGCATTCCCTTCATCACCCTGTGGAACTGTCCCAGCTGGAGTAGTCCTTGGTCTTCCACGGTTGTTTCTGCGTCTATCAGCCATGTTCCTGAATTCCATATCAATAGGATTAAGTTGATCAGACTCAATACCATAAATATAACAGACAAGACCCATGGCGACACGCCGCATATGAAACGGAAAGAAACTCTTATTCTATTTTATGGCTAGGTCGAGGATACGACCTGCTCTGATACCAACTGTAAAGACCATATACAATACATGCCTCAAATCATATATTATACATGAGTATCACTTTTTGGTACTGAAACATAATAAGTTCCTAGTTAACACATTATACATATAAATGCCTCTAATACAAAACACCTAAAAGTCTAAGGCATTACATATACAAGATGTTCCAAAATGATAAAAACTAAGAACTAGATCAAAACAATGATCTCAAAACATAACGCCATAGCGGAAGCCATGCCATCACAAAACCACGATCCGTAAGGAAAGTCAATTAACCTTGTCCTTACCCTTCGCCAAACCTGCAGAACCTGTGATGTAAACAACAACAGTGGGGTGAGATACATCAAATCTCAGTGAGTTCCCTATCTTAAAGTCCTCTCGGCTTTACAAGGTTCTAACAAAGTCCTAACTCATGTCCACGGGGAAAGGGGAAAGACCATGAGTACACACACACAAGTAACCGTCACGGTGAGCCTGTAAACTCACACTAGTACCGAAGTACCTCTTGAGCCTGTAAACTCAAGGATTCACAAAGTACCGAAGTACGTTCTGAGTCCGTACACTCAAGAACTCACATATCAATAACCAAAACCAAGGCATCCCCTTTTCCCGTACCCTTCTACGTCTAGAAGGAGATCCGAGTCATGGATCCTCGAATTACTTGGCATACGAATTGGATTCGGGATCACGGGCCGTACACCGTGATCCGTCACTTCTCACGGACCGTACGCCGTCTCAAGTCTCTACCCGTAGGTTCCAATCGTACTAACATGGGACTCAAACCTGCCAAGTAATGGTGCATATGTTTCAGAGGAGCTCGAGACCCATGAAACGCACTAACACAACTCTGTGGTTATTGATAAACAGAATGCACACGCCTCGGCCTTTCATGCACGAGCGTTGCCACACATAAGACTCCACATTCCAACACTGTTTAGGGTAATAATGCTCACTCTACCTATCTCATATTTTAGCATACATTTTCACAACAAATTCACATCATTTACAACTAAAAGTTGACAAAACGACAATAATTAAAAATCCCGATATAGTTAAATCGGCCGACAATCTTAAAACCAACGAATTAAGAAAGTACATTTTATTATCTTTCCAACGATACCAAAATTGTTCCAATCCGAGTTACGCACAAAAAGTTACGGCAATGTGAACAATCGATCGGAAAAATAAATCACAACAGCAGAATTCTGTAACTCTCCTGGCCGTACGCGTATTGGCACTCCCCGTACGCGTATTGCCCAAATGCTCGCCCAGCCATACGCGTATTGCCCAAGGCCATACGCGTATGGGCAGAGACATATTTCCCTTGAAATTCCTGTTTAAAAGCCCAATACGCGTATTACCATGTCTCATACGCGTATTGCCTTGTCCATACGCGTATCATCCCATTTCCTTTATACCCATACGCGTATTGCCCTACTCAATACGCGTATGGCCCTGCGTGATACGCGTATGGGCAGTTTGAACCCACAAATTTTCCTGCAGAATCTGTCTGCTACGGGTTGATTCAATTCAACACCAAAAATCCCATTTTTCCAGTCTAAAATTCATCAAAACATGTTATAACATAACAATCAGTATAAACATACAATCACACATTGCATTTCAGCAGTTAGATTTCGATTTTGGGCCAAATTAATCAATTTTCACAATTTCAACCTAACTCTAAACTCAAAACAAACTCTACTCTAAAGAGTCTAACTAGAACCCACCTGGATTACTAGACGAGGAGGTTGATACTGAGACGATTGAACGAAAAACAGATGAATTGATGATGATTCTTGAGCTTCTTGAGAATTTCTCTTCTTCCTCTTTCTTTTCCTTTCCTTTCTTCCCTTTTTCCTTTTCTTTCTTTCTCTTTAGCTTTTGTTTGGTTTTTCAATGAAAAGAAAAGAAAATAGATAGTATAGAAACTATCATTTTTAGTAACACTACTAAATGTCCAAAATTAGCTCAAATACATCAAATTATAAAAACTCAACGTTAAATACTATTAATTTAATCGACTCTGAGTTCGTCAGTTTACTCTAATTATTTTATCAAATAATTACTCAGAGTACCCCGGAACCCAGTTGATCATAATAATATTAACCAGAGCGTTTATAAATTTACGGGGTATTACACTATATTATTCCATTTGTTGGTTGAGAAACAAGATAATGGTAGAAAAAAATGCGTTAAAAACTCGTTTAAAACAATGGTCATTTGAGGTAGTGACTTAATGAGATTTGTAATAAGGTTGGAAGGTCCAATATTTATTATGGGTACCACATAAACTATTGTTAATTATGTCATTTCAAATAGAAAATTGAAGCTGACAATTTGTAATACCCCGTATTATCTAAATGCTCAAGTGGATATCAGATGAGATCAGATAAATATCTATGTGCTTTATCTTTGATTAATTGGAATAACGGAATATCCTAAGTGCTCTAAGTATTGTCAATTGGGATCAATAGAGCAACTTGAGAACTCTGAAGAGATCAATTATTTTATTAAAGAGATGGATTAATATTTATTAGTTCAAGAAAGTATTTTAGGGTAACTCAAATAATTGATCAATTGGTTTGAGATGACAAAATATCAATTGGAGATAGTTACCCTATTGGATTTATATTATATAATAAGTATTATATATATATTTGTTAAGAGAAAGAGAAAGAGGAAGTTAGTAAAGAAGAAGAAAAACAGAGGAAGAAAAGGAAAACGTGGGAAAGAAGATGAGAGAAAAAAGAGGGAGAAGGAAGCCATGGACCTTCATCATCTTCATCATCAATTCATCCTCTTCTTGAATCAAAGGTGAGTTCCATTAGATAGAACTTGGGTAAGAAGTTTGGGGAAAAATTCATGTTTGGGGTTTTAGGTTTTATGTGAAATAACATGCCTAATTGTGATTTTATGATGATAATACATGCCTTGATTGTTGTTACACGTTTGGGGTTGTTATTGTATGAATTTGAAGTGTTTTGGGTGAAGAAATGAGAGATTTTGGCCCCAAATGACCTGTTTTGACGCTGCTGCGAATTCTGGGTTTCGCAGGTTCGCATTGCGAACCCCAGGGAAGGAAACATCGAACGTTCGCTAGCCGTTCGCATTGCGAACGTGACAGCTTTTCCCATTTTGTTTCCTTCATAACTTTTGATCCGTAACTCGGATCGGGGCACGGTCGGAAGCGTTGGAATGCTATTTCAATGCTCTCGATGATGGTGAGGTAGAAACATGGCTATATGCTATGGAATGATAAGATAAATATAGGAATGTAGTGTATGTACTTTTTTTTCCACCAAAAACTTAAGGATCGGGAATCCGATGGAGACGAGTCCAAAGCCATTGGGAAGATAATCCCATAGGGTAGTGAATGGTGTGTTAGACCATGAGTTAACCATGGATGCTTGGTAGAGGGTGTTAGTTGTATGCCTTAAAATGTGTGTGAACTATTTTATTGATTATGTGTAATATATTATGCTTATATGTTGATTATGGCTTGACTAGTGGCTTGATGTGATCACTTGTTATGTCTCCCTTGTATATGTGTTGTATATAATGCATTATGTGGATAAATGTTGTGATGTGATCATTGCCTTGCTTGTTCTCGTTCGTTCCGGTTGAATGTTCGGATGTGATATGATGTGATTGTGATGTGTTTGTGATGTATGCTTGAATCGGAGTAGGCCTAAGCTACTAGGTGGTGTTTCACGAGTACCGGACGTGGTCCGATGATACCGGACTTGTTCTGAAGAATACCGTTGCGATGAGCTTGTGAGGGTCCACCAGGGCGTATTTCCCACTTGCCGTTAACTCATCTGCGTGCTCGGTATACACCTTAGCTACCGTTGCGATGCGCTCGTGGGGGTCTTATAGGGCGTTTACCCACTTGTCGTTAACACATCGGCGTGATCTGTAACGCCCTGATTTTGATTAGTCCATTATTCTTGAGTCTTTTATTTTAATTGGGTGATAAATTATTTTATTTGTTAAATTGGTGTGTTAAATGTTATTTTACCGTTTTTGAGAGTTTTCGGGGAAATTAGAATGGAGGGTATTTTAGACTTTTCACAATTAATCATAAGTTAGAAATTTTGTGGAATTAGAATTTTGTGAGAAAAATGAATTAATTGATTTAGTGGAAAATGGGAGAAAAGAAATAGAAAAGAAAGAAAATAGATAGAAAAAAAAAGAAAAGAGAAATAGAGAGAAAAAGGAGAGAAAGAAAGAAGAGGAAGAGAAAAGAAGAGGAAAAGAGGAAAACCAAGAAAATCAACCTCTAGGAATCGATTTAATCGGGTAAGGGTGTGAAACATTGTTATCTTATCAATGTATAGTATTATGTATGATTGTGTATATGTGTATTGGATTGGTTATGGTGTTTTCATAGTTTTCCATTTTAGGTCGATAAGGAGAAATCGATGTTTTCGCGGTTGGAAATCGACGAAAATGTGGTAGAATGCTTGTTGCCATGATTAGATTGAGTTCTAATGGATGTATGTTGTTTTGAAAATGTTTTGGGTTGAAAAATGGTTTTTTTTGGGTTTTCAACAGCGCTGAAGGATTCTGAGTTTTCGCAGGTTCGCCTAGCGAACCAATCAGCGAAGGGTAGCGAACGTTCGCTACGGGTATTCGCCTAGCGAAGGCATGAGCGAAGGTTCGCTAGAGTGTTCGCCTAGCGAACTTTGGGTGTTTTGGCTCTGTTTGGTTCTGACTTGGTTCGCTGGAACATTCGCCTAGAGAAGGAGCTAGCGAATGCTCACAAGGGATGTTCGCCTAGCGAAGGAGCTAGCGAATGCTCGCGAGGGAGGTTCGCCCAGCGAACAGTGCTGTTCGTGTGATTTTGTTTTCTGCATAACTTTTGATCTGTGGTTCGGTTTGAGGCGTGGTTTGATGCATTAGAAAGCTTATGAAATGTTCTTTCTTGTAAAAATGGAATTTGGAAATTGTTAGCCGATTAAATAAGTCGGAAAAGTCGGGAATAGTTCTATTTAGTGACTTTTGCCGTTTTGAATGTATGTTTGACTGTGAATCATACAATAGTGCATTGACGTGAATGTATATGGATTGTATGTGATTGTATGAGATGAATGCATGTATATATGGTGAATATGTATGCATTTCAAGAATGTCTTGAGTCATTATCATGTGTAGCATAATGATATGCATTCTTGTGCTAAGGGATTCCAATGAGAATCCGCTATAACATCGTGAGCCTCTCTTGGTGGAGGTGTGAGCGCTGGTTATAGACGATCGTGAGCCTCTCTTGGTGGAGGTGTGAGCGATCGGGTCGTGAGCCTCTCTCGGTGGAGGTGTGAGCGATCCATAAACACTGTGAGCCTCTCTTGGTGGAGGTGTGAGGGGTGGGTGAACATCGTAGGCCCGACGGGGAGTTACTTTGGTAACGAGCGATGGTTCCAGCAGAAGTTCCTGAGTGAACTTGAGATGATTGAGTTGGTACCCGCATTGCATCTGCATAGAGTCGTGAGTCGGTCTCTATGATTTACATTTATCATCTTTATAATGATGTATTGGTGAATAAACATAAATGTGTATGTTTATGTGGAATGATTGTGAATTGTGAAGGTATGCATGATTAATATGCGTGGTTGATATATATAGATATACATTGTAATGTATATGGGTGAATTGTGATGAATGGTAATGAATTATGATGAATGTGGTGAGAATATGAAATATGTGTGTTTATATGTATATATATTTAATTATATGCATTGTTATTATGATAATATTTCTCACCCTTCTGCTGTTTTATAACGCTCTATGAGGCGTTGCAGATTAGGTTGCTGGAGGTATTCTTTTTGTGAAGCGAGTCTTCATTCTTTTGGTCGGTTGGCTCTGATATGTAGCACCGGGTAGCTAGGATGTACATTATTCTTTTGTGATACATTTGTATGTGTATCTTGTTGATAAATGTTTATGTAAACATGAATTGTGTTGATGAAAGATACATGAGTATATGTATATATGTTTGAATGTGGTTCAATGTTTAGATTTTCCGCTTTTATTCTAAATATTGAAATGTGGGTGTAAAGACAAAGTTCCTCTGTATGCAAAGTTACCCCACTGTTGCATATCATTATATGAGCAGGTGTTGTATGTTTTAATTTGTGTTTGATGTGACATGCCTCTTTTATGCCATGTTTTAATCTTACTCTGGCGAATTTTATTTATGTGCCTAAATGATTTATGTGATTATTTGGGGGTATAGAAAGGGGGTGTTACATTAAGTGGTATCAGAGCCAGAGTCGAGTCATTTGTGTCTGTCTTGTTGTTGTGTTGGTTGAACTGTTGTTTAACCTTGTTGTAATTTTTGGGAATGATCAGAATATGGCTGGTAGAAATGATAATGCGATGGCTGCTGCTTTGGAAGCAAAGGCTAGGGCGGTGCAAGGTGCGCCGAATGTGAATGCTAATGACGAGTTCAGGAAGAATCAACCACCGGTTTTCAAAGGAAGATTTGATCCCGAGGGTGCTCAACTTTGGTTGAAAGAGATTGAAAGGATCTTCAGAGTTATGGATTGTGCGGAGGAGAATAAGGTGAGGCTTGGATCTCACATGCTGAAGGAAGAAGCTGACGATTGGTGGGTCGGTATGCAACAAGTTCTTGAGGTAGACGATGAAGAGGTAACTTGGAATTTATTTCGTACTGAATTCTTAAGGAAGTATTACCCTGAGAGTGTGAAGGGAAAGAAGGAGATGGAGTTTCTTGAACTGAAACAAGGTAGTATGTCTGTGGTGGACTATACTGCTAAATTTGTGGAGTTGGTTCAATTCCATCCTCATTATGCTGCGATTACTGCGGAGTTCTCGAAGTGTATTAAATATGAGAGTGGTTTACGTCCCGAGATTAAGCAAGTTGTGGGATATCAAAGGATAAGAAGGTTTGCGGATTTGATGGAATGTTGTAGAATCTTCGAGGAAGATAGTAAGGCTCGTTCTACACATTACAAAAGTTTGAATGAGAGGAAGGGAAAGCAACAAGCTAGAAGTGGACCTTATGTGACACCCGCTGATAAGGGCAAGCATAGGGGAAACTTTGATAGGAGATCTGGAGAAGGTTCTGGTCCCATTAAGTGTTACAAGTGTGGTGAGATGGGTCATAAATCATTTGATTGTGGGAAGACAGTGGTGAAATGTTCTAACTATGGAGGCCTTGGGCATGCTACTACAGATTGTAGAAGGAATGTGGTGAAGTGCTATAACTGTGGGGAAATTGGTCACATTAGCCCAAAGTGTCCGAATCCGAAGAAAGCTCCATCCGGAGGGAAGGTATTTTCTCTGGCAGGAACTCAGACTTCCAGTGACGACCGTCTGATTAAAGGTACTTGCTTTATTAATAGTACACCTTTAGTTGCCATTATTGATACTGGAGCGACTCATTTGTTTATTTCGTCTGAGTGCGCGAAGCGTTTAAATCTTGTGTTGTCTCTGATGGATGGTAAGATGGTTATTGATACTCCAGCAATGGGGTCAGTAACTACTTCTTTGGTTTGTTTGATGTGTCCTTTGACCATTTATGGTAAAGACTTTGAGATGGATCTAGTGTGTTTGCCGTTAGAAGGATTGGATGTGGTCTTGGGTATGAATTGGTTACAATTTAACCGAGTTCATATAGATTGTTATCATTGTTAGTGAGGTTTCCTTCTTTGGAAGATGATGAATTTGAGATTTTCCTATCCACTAAAGAGTTGAAGAAACTTTTAGCGGACAAAGCTCAATTGTTTGGTTTGTTTGCATCATTGTCGGTAGAAAGTAAAGTTTCACTTGATGTGTTCCCAGTGGTGTGTGAATTTCCAGAAGTGTTTCCGGAAGATATTAAGGATGTACCGCCGGAAAGAGAAGTTGAATTTTCTATTGATCTAGTTCAGGGTACTAGACTGATTTCGATGGCACCGTATCGTATGTCGGCATCAGAATTGATAGAATTGAAAAAGCAATTGAATGACTTGTTGGACAAGAAATTTGTAAGGCCAAGTGTTTCTCCTTGGGGTACTCCGGTATTGTTGGTAAAGAAGAAGGACGGGAGTATGCGGTTATGCATTGATTATCGACAGTTGAACAAAGTGACAATTAAGAACAAGTATCCGCTTCCAAGGATCGATGATTTGATGGACCAATTGGTTGGTGCGAATGTTTTTAGCAAGATTGATTTGAGATCAGGATACCACCAGATTCGTGTGAAAGGAGAGGATATTCAAAAGACGGCCTTTAGGACACGGTATGGTCATTACGAATATTCCGTGATGCCATTCGGGGTTTCTAACGCGCCGGGTGTGTTTATGGAATACATGAATCGTATTTTTCATGAACAGTTGGATCGTTTTGTGGTTGTATTCATCGATGATATTTTGATTTACTCTAAGTCTCAAGAGGAGCATGAAGAGCATTTGAGAATTGTGTTGCAAATTTTGAAAGAGAAACAATTGTATGCTAAGTTGTCAAAATGTGAATTTTGGTTGTCGGAAATAAGTTTTCTTGGACATATTATTTCCGGTAGTGGTATTAGTGTCGATCCATCCAAGATTGATGCGGTGATGCAATGGGAGGTTCCTAGGTCGGTTACGGAAATTCGAAGCTTTTTAGGCTTGGCGGGTTATTATCGGAGGTTTATTGAGGGATTTTCATAGTTGGCACTTCCTTTAACGCAATTGACTTGTAAAGGAAAGGCTTTCATTTGGGATATTCATTGTGAAGAGAGTTTCAATGAGCTAAAGAGAAGGTTGACAACGACTCCGATCTTGATTTTGCCTAATCCTAATGAACCATTTGTAGTGTATTGTGATGCTTCATTGGTGGGTTTAGGTGGTGTTTTGATGCAAGATGGAAAAGTTGTGGATATTGCTTCTAGACAATTGAGAGTGCATGAAAAGAATTATCCTACACATGACTTGGAGTTAGCGGCCGTGGTGTTTGTTTTGAAAATATGGAGGCATTACCTTTATGGTGCAAGGTTTGAAGTTTTTAGTGATCACAAAAGCTTAAGATATTTATTTGATCAAAAAGAATTGAACATGAGACAAAGAAGGTGGTTAGAGCTTTTGAAGGATTATGATTTTGGTTTGAATTACCATCCGGGTAAGGCAAACGTGGTGGCTGATGCTTTGAGTCGGAAATCGTTACATATGTCCGCATTGATGATGAGAGAATGGGAACTTTTGGAGGATTTTAGAGACTTGAGTTTGGTTTGCGAAATGACGCCGAGAAGTGTGCGACTTGGTATGCTACATGTTACGAATGATTTTCTTGCAACGGTTAGTGAAAAGCAAAAGTTGGATTTGAAGTTCGTTGATTTGATGATGAATGAGAACGAGGATTTCAAGGTTGATAATTTTGGAGTTTTGAGATTCCGTGGTCGTATTTGTATTTCCGATGATGCGGAGTTGAAAAAGATGATTCTAGAGGAAGGACACTGAAGTAATTTAAGTATTCATCCGGGTGCGAATAAGATGTATCAAGATTTGAAGAAGATCTTTTGGTGGTCCGGTTTAAAGAGAGATGTTGCTCAATTCGTGTATGCATGCTTAACTTGTCAAAAGTATAAAGTGGAACATCAAAAACCGAGTGGATTTATGCAACCGTTGGATATTCCGGAATGGAAATGGGATAGTATATCGATGGATTTTGTTACGGGATTGCCGAATACGCAAAGAGGTCATAATGCTATTTGGGTAATTGTTGATAGGCTTACTAAATCTGCTCACTTTATTCCGATTGATATTAGTTATCCTTTGGAGAAGTTAGCCGAGATTTATGTTCTTGTGGTGGTGAAGTTACATGGAGTTCCTAAGAGTATTGTATCGGATAGAGATCCTAGATTTACATCGAGGTTTTGGGAGAGTTTACAAGAGGCTTTGGGTTCTAAGCTAAGATTGAGTTCGGCTTACCATCCGCAAACGGACGGTCAAACCGAAAGGACGATTCAATCGTTGGAGGATTTATTGCGTGCTTGTGTACTCGAGCAAGGTGGTGCTTGGGATGGTTATTTGGCGTTGATTGAATTCACTTACAATAACAGTTTTCATTCGAGTATAAGTATGGCACCATTTGAGGCTTTGTATGGTCGGAGATGTCGAACACCTTTGTGTTGGCATGAAACCGGCGAGAGGACGATAGTTGGACCGGAAATGGTACAACAAACGACGGAGAAAGTGAAGTTTATTCGGGAGAAGATGAAAGCTTCTCAAAGTAGACAGAAGAGTTATCATGACAAGAGAAGGAAAGATCTTGAGTTTCATGAAGGCGGCCATGTGTTTTTGAGAGTTACACCAGTTACGGGTGTGGGTCGTGCTTTGAAGTCGAAGAAGTTGACATCTCGTTTTATTGGTCCGTATCAGATTACTTCGCGAGTTGGTGTGGTGGCTTACCGTGTGGCGTTCCCTCCGAACCTTTCGAATTTGCATGACGTATTCCATGTTTCGCAACTTCGGAAATATGTTCCGGATCCGTCACATGTTATTCCTATGGACGAGGTAGAAGTGAGAGATAACCTTACGTTGGAAGCTTTACCGGTTAGGATTTTGGACCGTGAAGTTAAGAAACTAAGAGGCAAGGATATTGCGCTTGTGAAAGTAGCGTGGGGAGGCGCTGCGGAAGGCAATATGACTTGGGAACTAGAGAGTGGGATGCGAGAGTCGTATCCGGAGTTATTTGAATCAGGTATTATTTTCGAGGACGAAAATTTCTAAAGTGGGGGAGAGTTGTAACGCCCCGATTTTGATTAGTCCATTATTCTTGAGTCTTTTATTTTAATTGGGTGATAAATTATTTTATTTGTTAAATTGGTGTGTTAAATGTTATTTTACCGTTTTTGAGAGTTTTCGGGGAAATTAGAATGGAGGGTATTTTAGACTTTTCTCAATTAATCATAAGTTAGAAATTTTGTGGAATTAGAATTTTGTGAGAAAAATGAATTAATTGATTTAGTGGAAAATGGGAGGAAAGAAATAGAAAAGAAAGAAAATAGATAGAAAAAAAAAGAAAAGAGAAATAGAGAGAAAAAGGAGAGAAAGAAAGAAGAGGAAGAGAAAAGAAGAGGAAAAGAGGAAAACCAAGAAAATCAACCTCTAGGAATTGATTTAATCGGGTAAGGGTGTGAAACATTGTTATCTTATCAATGTATAGTATTATGTATGATTGTGTATGTGTGTATTGGATTGGTTATGGTGTTTTCATAGTTTTCCATTTTAGGTCGATAAGGAGAAATCGATGTTTTCGCGGTTGGAAATCGACGAAAATGTGGTAGAATGCTTGTTGCCATGATTAGATTGAGTTCTAATGGATGTATGTTGTTTTGAAAATGTTTTGGGTTGAAAAATGGTTTTTTTTGGGTTTTCAACAGCGCTGAAGGATTCTGAGTTTTCGCAGGTTCGCCTAGCGAACCAATCAGCGAAGGGTAGCGAAGGTTCGCTACGGGTATTCGCCTAGCGAAGGCATGAGCGAAGGTTCGCTAGAGTGTTCGCCTAGCGAACTTTGGGTGTTTTGGCTCTGTTTGGTTCTGACTTGGTTCGCTGGAACATTCGCCTAGCGAAGGAGCTAGCGAATGCTCGCGAGGAATGTTCGCCTAGCGAAGGAGCTAGCGAATGCTCGCGAGGGAGGTTCGCCCAGCGAACAGTGCTGTTCGTGTGATTTTGTTTTCTGCATAACTTTTGATCTGTGGTTCGGTTTGAGGCGTGGTTTGATGCATTAGAAAGCTTATGAAATTTTCTTTCTTGTAAAAATGGAATTTGGAAATTGTTAGCCGATTAAATAAGTCAGAAAAGTCGGGAATAGTGCTATTTAGCGACTTTTGCCGTTTTGAATGTATGTTTGACTGTGAATCATACAATAGTGCATTGACGTGAATGTATATGGATTGTATGTGATTGTATGAGATGAATGCATGTATATATGGTGAATATGTATGCATTTCAAGAATGTCTTGAGTCATTATCATGTGTAGCATAATGATATGCATTCTTGTGCTGAGGGATTCCAATGAGAATCCGCTATAACATCGTGAGCCTCTCTTGGTGGAGGTGTGAGCGCTGGTTATAGACGATCGTGAGCCTCTCTTGGTGGAGGTGTGAGCGATCGGGTCGTGAGCCTCTCTCGGTGGAGGTGTGAGCGATCCATAAACACTGTGAGCCTCTCTTGGTGGAGGTGTGAGGGGTGGGTGAACATCGTAGGCCCGACGGGGAGTTACTTTGGTAACGAGCGATGGTTCCAGCAGAAGTTCCTGAGTGAACTTGAGATGATTGAGTCGGTACCGCATTGCATCTGCATAGAGTCTTGAGTCGGTCTCTATGATTTACATTTATCATCTTTATAATGATGTATTGGTGAATAAACATAAATGTGTATGTTTATGTGGAATGATTGTGACTTGTGAAGGCATGCATGATTAATATGCGTGGTTGATATATATAGATATACATTGTAATGTATATGGGTGAATTGTGATGAATGGTAATGAATTATGATGAATGTGGTGAGAATATGAAATATGTGTGTTTATATGTATATATATGTAATTATATGCATTGTTATTATGATAATATTTATCACCCTTCTGCTGTTTTATAACGCTCTATGAGGCGTTGCAGATTAGGTTGCTGGAGGTATTCTTTTTGTGAAGCGAGTCTTCATTCTTTTGGTCGGTTGGCTCTGATATGTAGCACCGGGTAGCTAGGATGTACATTATTCTTTTGTGATACATTTGTATGTGTATCTTGTTGATAAATGTTTATGTAAACATGAATTATGTTGATGAAAGATACATGAGTATATGTATATATGTTTGAATGTGGTTCAATGTTTAGATTTTCTGCTTTTATTCTAAATATTGAAATGTGGGTGTAAGGACAAAGTTCCTCTGTATGCAAAGTTACCCCACTGTTGCATATCATTATATGAGCAGGTGTTGTGTGTTTTAATTTGTGTTTGATGTGACATGCCTCTTTTATGCCATGTTTTAATCTTACTAAGGCGAATTTTATTTATGTGCCTAAATGATTTATGTGATTATTTGGGGGTATAGAAAGGGGGTGTTACATGATCGGTATGGTGGGGTTGTGATGCCATGAAGGCAATATCACTCCGTTACTCACCTCTAGTGGTGTCATGTAGGCAATACCACTAGTCTTTCTCCAGGTGGGCTAGTGCAGTCATGTAGGCGTTCTTGCACTTGCGATACACACATGCGTATTTATGATTGACGGATGGGTTTCCACGGCCACTTTGGCATGTACCACACCGGACTCATCTGACTCATTGTGCTGTGTGCTTGTGCTAGTCTCTTGACGTAGGCACTTGGTCACTCATCGAGGGTGTGATATTATGGACTATGTAGACAGGTTGATACTACTTCTGGATTCCTTGTACGTGAGTGCGGGTCTACATGTTTGGTTTTGTTGTTTGTGTACTTGTTGTTATTTCATTGGTGAGTCAAGGGACTACCAATGAGGATATTACCCATTGTTGTGTATTTGCCCCAGACCGTGAATTATGTATTAGAAATGGTCAAGCATGTGAATTATGTCATTAGGCACTTATGATTGTGTCAGTACCGAATGAAAACACTTGTATGGTATTATTCTAGATAAATATTATACACGGCGTTACAGTTGGTATCAGAGCAGGTCGTGTCCTCGACCTAGCCTTGAAACATCATAAGTAAATTTATTCCTGCCTCTTAAGTGTGTCTTGCCAGCATGAAACTTAATATCATACTATGTAGTGTTGGGCCTGATCAACCTAATACTATGTATGTGATAGGTAGAATCATGGTTGAGCGACCGCGAGGACTCTGAAGTGTTGTCGGAACTTGTGCGGTGAGGGTATGCCCAAGCCAAGAGTTAGTAGTGTGGAGTTTTGGTCAGCTCAGTGAGGTCTTAATAGAAGTTGTGCTTTGAGTAGCATGGAATTTAAGACTGTTGTGTTATTCAAGAAATCCTTTGGAATTTACGGAGTCTGGAAGTTAAGAATCTCTAGCGGATGATTGGTTTAAGTATTGAGGAGTATGTAAAGTCGCTCGTAGATCTGGATTGACTATTGGTATAGATAAGGGTTTCAAGTAATCTCATTCCTAGGAAAAGAAAAGTTGTTTTGTGGAATGTGTGACGTAAGTTCCGGAAGTGAGATCAATATTGGCGCTTCAGGTTCTAAGGTTGCTATGGTATCTTGGACGGACGAGAGTACCTTAAGGAATGTGTTCGGAACAATGTCTTCCAACTGGTTAAAAGTGAAAAGTAAAGGACGTTCGGCTTTTATAGGAACCTAAAGTGGTAGAGAAGTATGTGAAGGAACACAAAGATGTGTTTACATGCTTCAAGTAAAACAAGTATGTTTTGGTGAAGTTTTGGACCCTTGGGAACTCAGTTGTTACGCTGCAGAATTTCTTCATTTTCTCAAATTTGCACTGCGAATCCCCTAGCAAAGGGAAATCGTGCACTCGCTGGTTGTTCGCACTGCGAACTTCCCCTTATTTCAGTTTTGGTTTGGTTCTGCCACCATTCGCTAGACGTTCGCACTGCGAATGGTGCAGTGAACAAGTGTTGGCTAGGTGTTCGCTGGGAGCTTCGCACTGCGAATGAGGACGCGAGCAGTCGCTGGCTTCTTCGCAATGCGAACATAGCAGGTTTCCGTTTTTGTTTTCTCCATACCTTTTGACTCGGGTGTCCGATTTAAGCGTTCTTTATATCGTTATGAAGCTCTGAAAGTGTTCTATGTTGTGGAAAAATGAAAATATTGTTTATGAGGTGGATTTTATTCGATTATGTGGAATGAACGGTATTAACAATATGTTATGGGAAGGTTACACCTTGGTATTAAGAACGAGCGTAATGGTAGCACCTTGGTCACAAGAGTATGTGATGGATTCCTACCCTTGAGACATACTTTGTGGAACGGCGAGTATTGTGTCCTAAGAAGTAGGATTACGGTAAAATAACGAGAGGAGAATCAGGAATTATTACGGACTAAGTGTAAATCATGGAACAGTTTACACCAGAGAAGTTTATAGATAGTTGATGAGAATTGTCGGTTGCGAGTCTTTCATTAAGTAATTAGGTGTAAGTGGGATGTGCAATGGATAGTGAAGGGTATGAAATCCCGGTCAAAGTATGCGAAGTGATGGAAAGGTCCTTCAAGGGGGTGCATTACCCTGACCTACTTTCAAGTATAGAGAAACTTCTGTATTTGTCAATAATCGGGATTTACGGAATCTACCTTTTGTTGGACTAAGAACGTTGTTGTTTTGATTCTCACCAAGGAGTTCAAGTGAGAGAACAAGGTTGTATGTTTGATATGAGATGTCCATCCCTTTGTGGTACCGTATAATGGTTGTGTGTTGGACTTTGCTTATGGACGAATCAAGTACGAGTGTGATGACTTTTGAATTATAAGAAATTGGTTTTCAGCTTCTGCGGCAGTGTTAACCGATTAACGTAATGGGGTTAACCGATTAATATGTGCAAGGATGGTAATTGTGCTGAATTTTGAGGAGTTAACCGATTAACCACAGACGGTTAATCGATTAGTGTGTGTAAAGTGTGAAATCCCTTAGGAACCATCATCTGCGTTTTGTTACCGTATGTTACTCCGATAGGAGAGTATTGTGTAAATGGAAAACGGGATTGCAAGTAAATGAAAGACGGATTTGTGTTTTGAAATTGGAACTTCTGGAAGGGTGTTGCATAATGGACCGTTTGTTCAAACGACGAAAGCGTTGGACTTTTGGAGAAGTAATCTTGTGAATTGGTGAGTGGTATGGAAACTCACAATTGTGCTTAGAATGGTTTAAGTTTTGATGAGTGGTGATTCGCGTATGAATGAAGTTTTGTAATGGTGTTAAGTGTTATTGGTTGAGACCTCGTATCAACAAGGAACCTTGAGTGAGTTAGAAACCCTAAGAATAATCGAATTGGAATGTGGTAACCAGAACCAGAGGTTGTTAAACTATTTTGGTTATATTGGTTCGAGTTTGGAATAAAAATTAGAGTTGTATATGTTGTGGTAGTAACAGTGTAACTCCTGCACCTTTATCGTCTAGAGAGTGTTGGACAGATGTTGAGATATTGAGTATTGGCGAGGGAATTGTTCTACCATAGGACGTTAGTAAATTTATGATGTCGTTGGTTAGTAAGGATCCCAGTGGATAAGTGTGGTTCTCCGTGGACTGTTGGCTACATGGTAATGCTTCGGAATTGGTGGTATTCCATTGTTAGAATTGGAGTTGCGCAGTGGAAGTGACCGATGAAAGAGTTAAATCAGAATAATGGGAATTTGGAAGATTGTTACTTATACGTATGGAGTTAAGAAGAACTTGTCCTAAGCATGTTATCTTGGTATAATGAGTACAAGTGAGACTGGTAAGAAGTCATTCGACTATTCATGAATTGGTTTGAAACATTGAAGGATTTATAAAGGATAGTTGTCGGTAATTACATGAAGAAAAGGAATCACCAAATTGCCTCATGAGAATTTGATGAGTGTTCGTTATCCTGAATCAAGATAAGGTGTTACGGTCTTGTTGTGACTCAGTAGAGGAATGTAGAATGGTACATTCTTTTTGAAGTAAGATGCAACAAGGTGTTTTATATGGAACAACAGATGAGTTATAGAAAAAGCAAAGTTCGAAATTAACCCAATATTGGAATAAGAGTATGACTAAGGAAACGAAGTTTGATAACTCGTGAAAATAAGGATTTTGGTCTGTGAAGTCAAGTTAGAATTGGAATGCGTCAAAATGTTGAACGGAAGTAAAGAGTAAGTATAGATCTAAGACAATGATGTAAGTTATAGTTTTGTCGAGTAGAGGAAATTCGGGGGCGAATTTCAATTTAAGGGGGGGAGAGTGTAATACCCCGTATTATCTAAATGCTCAATTGGATATCAGATGAGATCAGAGAAATATCTATGTGCTTTATCTTTGATTAATTGGAATAACGGAATATCCTAAGTGCTCTAAGTGTTGTCAATTGGGATCAATAGAGCAACTTCAGAACTCTGAAGAGATCAATTATTTTATTAAAGAGATGGATTAATATTTATTAGTTCAAGAAAGTATTTTAAGGTAACTCTAATAATTGATCAATTGGTTTGAGATGACAAAATATCAATTGGAGATAGTTACCCTATTGGATTTATATTATATAATAAGTATTATATATATATTTGTTAAGAGAAAGAGAAAGAGGAAGTTAGTAAAGAAGAAGAAAAACAGAGGAAGAAAAGGAAACCGTGGGAAAGAAGAAGAGAGGAAAAAGAAGGAGAAGGAAGCCATGGACCTTCATCATCTTCATCATCAATTCATCCTCTTCTTGAATCAAAGGTGAGTTCCATTAGATAGAACTTGGGTAAGAAGTTTGGGGAAAAATTCATGTTTGGGGTTTTGGGTTTTATGTGAAATAACATGCCTAATTGTGATTTTATGATGATAATACATGCCTTGATTGTTGTTACACGTTTGGGGTTGTTATTGTATGATTTGGAAGTGTTTTGGGTGAAGAAATGAGAGATTTTGGCCCCAAATGACCTGCTTTGACGCTGCTGGGAATTCTGGGTTTCGCAGGTTCGCATTGCGAACCCCAGCGAAGGAAACAGCGAACGTTCGCTAGCCGTTCGCATTGCGAACGTGACAGCTTTTCCTATTTTGTTTCCTTCATAATTTTTGATCCGTAACTCGGATCGGGGTACGGTCGGAAGCGTTGGAAATATATTTCAATGCTCTCGATGATGGTGAGGTAGAATCATGGCTATATGCTATGGATTGATAAGATAAATATAGGAATGTAGTGTATGTACTTTTGTTTCCACCAAAAACTTAAGGATCGGGAATCCGATGGAGACGAGTCCAAAGCCATTGGGAAGATAATCCCATAAGGTAGTGAATGGTGTTTTAGACCATGAGTTAACCAAGGATGCTTGGTAAAGGGTGTTAGTTGTATGCCTTAAAATGTGTGTGAACTATTTTATTGATTATGTGTAACATATTATGCTTATATGTTGATTATGGCTTGACTAATGGCTTGATGTGATCACTTGTTATGTCTCCCTTGTATATGTGTTGTTTATAATGAATTTTATGGATAAATACTATGATGTGATCATTGCCTTGCTTGTTCTCGTTCGTTCCAGTTGAACGTTCGGATGTGATATGATGTGATTGTGATCTGTTTGTGATGTATGCTTGAATCGGAGTAGGCCTAAGCTACTAGGTGGTGTTTCACGAGTACCGGATGTGGTCCGATGATACCAGACTTGTTTCGAAGAATACCGTTGCGATGAGCTTGTGAGGGTCCACCAGGGCATATTTCCCATTTTCCGTTAACTCATCTGCGTGCTCGGTATACACCTTAGCTACCGTTGTGATGTGCTCGTGGGGGTCTTATAGGGCGTTTACCCACTTGCCGTTAACACATCGGCGTGATCGGTATGGTGGGGTTGTGATGCCATGAAGGCAATATCACTCCGTTACTCACCTCTAGTGGTGTCATGTAGGCAATACCACTAGGCTTTCTCCCGGTGGGCTTGTGCAGTCATGTAGGCGTTCTTGCACTTGCGATACACACATGTGTATTGATGATTGACGGATGGGTTTCTGCGGCCACTTAGGCCTGTACCACACCGGACTCATCTGACTCATCGTGATGTGTGCTTGTGCTAGTCTCTTGACGTAGGCACTTGGTCACTCATCGAGGGTGTGATATTATGGCCTATGTAGACAGGTTGATACTACTTCTGGATTCCTCGTACGTGAGTACGGGTCTGCATGTTTGGTTTTGTTGTTTGTGTACTTGTTGTTATTTCATTGGTGAGTCAAGGGACTACCAATGAGGATATTACCCATTGTTGTGTATTTGCCCCAGACCGTGAGTAAACCCCGGATCCACGGTGGATCCGTTTGATTGCATGTACCTTGTAGAACCGAGGGACCCCATAAGATAGGGGAACTCAATGAGATTATTATCTCACCCCAATATTGTTTTTATTTTTCAGGTGTTATTTGCAGGTTTGATTTACAAGTGGAGCAATGCGTGGATGTTTCAAGAGAAGCTTAGTTAAGCTTAGTCCGCTGTGTATTATTCTCTTGTACAATGAGGAATATTGTACCTTATTCTTAGATTTTCTTGTTTTGGCTAATTTCCATGTCTTGTACCAAAGGTTGTATTAATGTATTAGAAATGGTCAAGCATGTGAATTATGTCATTAGGCACTTATGATTGTGTCAGTACCCAATGAAAACACTTGTATGGTATTATTCTAGATAAATATTATACAGGGTGTTACACAATTCTTCTAATTTAAACTATAAGATATACTTTTAAAAGAAACAATTCCATTTTAATAGGGGTGAAGATGGAGTTTGATGAAATCAAAAGTTTGTCATGTTTCAGGATTCTATCCATTATAACTTTAAATAAAAATATATATGTGTAGCAAATGTTACTCTTTAATAATACACACATGAAAATATGGACTATTTCATAAAAGATTAAATCATTCACTCCTCATTATCATAAGGGGAAGTATAAGCACTAGATTTTTTATCAAGAGAAAAATAAATCCTAACGTTAATTAGCTAATTATTATGTACATTAAACTAATCTACATTGTCAAGATAAGATGAATCCCCAACAATTAAAAAAGTTGGTAATTAGATCTCAAAAGGGGTGCAAGTTTCTCATTAATTCGTGCCTGTTGATAAAGAATCCAAATAGTTGGTGTATGTATGGAAAAAATGATCTTCGTTTATTGCTCCCTTTTCTTGTTTTATTTCTCACATAAAGCTTCTCATAAGCCGTTAAAGTATTTTTGGGTTGTTCCCCCTTCCTCTTTTTAACAATGATGTTTTCTACCTTGGGCTTGATTGACGTTTTTGGCACTGAAGGATTCAATATAACAAAAGAATCCTTATGGTCACTATTACTTTGAAGATTTAAATTTTGTCTAAATCTCCATAGATTCGATGACCCTGAGGAGTTACTTTTCTCATAACACTCACTTAAATCCTTCATTGTAATATTTTGCAATATCTCATATTTCTTTAGAAATACCACTCGATATTGTTTGTTGATTCATGGAATTCTTAATTAAGATGTTTTTTAGCGGATGTCGAAGATGTGAAGCATTGTTATTTGTGGTGGGGAAGAATTGAAGAGATTTGTAACGCCCACATATACATACATACATCAAAGCATATATTATACATGAAATTTACGTTTGGTACTGAAATATACAACAAGTCCTTAGCCAACACATTGTACATATACATGCCCAAAAAGCCTAAAACAAAACACCATGGCATAGATATATATACAAGATGTTCCAAAAAGAAATACTAAGAACTAGATCGACAACGATCTCAAAAACTCCACAACGGAAGCAAAGCCATCAGACAAGTAAGGAAAATCACACGGCCTTATCCTTACCCTTCGCGGAACCTGCAGTACCTGTGATGTAAACAACAACAGTGGGGTGAGATACATCAAATCTCAGTGAGTTCCCTATCTTATAGATTCTCTCGGCTTTACAAGGTTCTAACCAATACCTAACTCAAGTCGGGGAAAAAGGAACTAGACCTTGAGTTCAACATTTCTGACTAGAGAAACAATCGTGCAATTCGCAAAACAAAACACCGTTAACGTATCTTTCCCCGGCCAGCCACCCCAAGGACAAATACAACACGGGTCACTCGATCCTTAACCATAGATAACTTTCCCCGGCCAGCCACCCGAATGGCAAATACAACACAGGTCACTCATTATCTACAAATGGTACTTTCCCCGGCCAGCCCACACCAGGAGCACTTCGACACGGGTCACTAATACGATCCACTAAGTAACTTTCCCCGACCATCCCACACACGGAGATTAAACACGGGTCACGGTTACTCACCTAATAAATACTTTCCCCGGCCAGCCCACACACGGAGCACTTCAACACGGGTCACGGTATTTATTAAGACACACACAAAACCGGAGGAATACAATCCCCCACTAACAACTACTTACCACAGATACTCTTCAAGTATCGATGTAAGCAATTGCCGCATAATTCTCTAAGTCATTCTAATCCATTAAGGCTTCCTCACTCTACTTATTCCATATTTTAACATGCATATTACCACACTACTCATAAACACACAATTACAGGGTAAAAGTTGTTAAAACAACACATTTCCGAAATTCCTGACATAATTAAATCGGCCACAAATGTCAAAACCAATTTAATAAGAAAGAACATTTCGTTAGCTTTCCAACGATACAAAAAATGTCCCAATCCGAGTTACGGATATGAAGGAATCGCATCGAACGCGAAAACGGGAAAAAAAACACAAGACAGCAAAATTCAGCAATTCTCCTGGCCGTACGCGTATTGCCCTGTGCCATACGCGTACTACCCAGCTGGCTCGCCCTGCCATACGCGTATTGCCCAAATCGAAACGCGTATGGGCAGAGACTGATTTCCTTTCAAAATTTCATTTAAAACTCCAATACGCGTATTGCCTCAACCATACGCGTATTGCCCCATCTCATACGCGTAACGGCTAAAATCCTTCATTTCCATACGCGTATTGCCCAACTCAATACGCGTATGGCCTTGCGTGATACGCGTATGGGCAGAGGAAAACCAGAATTTTTCCTGCAGAATTTTCTGCTACGGGATCCTCCAAATCAACCCCAAAAATCCATTTTTTTTCCAATCAAAATGCATCAAAACATGTTATAGACATAACAATCAGTATACCACACAGTCAATTATTGAATTTTAGCAGTTAGATTCATGATTTCATGCAAAATTACTCAATTCTCACAATTTCAAAACTAACTCTAAACTCAAATAAAACTCTACTCTAAAGGGTCTAACTAGAACCCACCTGGACAACAAGATGAGGATGATGAAGTTGAGATGAAGAGATGAAGAATTGATGATGGTTGATGATCTTGAGCTCTTTGACAATTTTCCTCTCCTTTTCCTTCCTTTCCTTCTCTTCACTTTTCTTTCTTTCTATCTTTGTTTTCCAAATGAGGAGAAAAGAAAAGAATAGTATAAAGAATCATCATTAATTAGTAATACTACTAAATGTCCAAAATTAGCTCAATGCACCAATTAATAAAACTCAAGGTTAAATAATATTAATTTAATCAACTCTGAGTTCGTCAGTTTACTCTAATTATTTTATCCAATAATTGCTCAGAGTACTACGGAACCCAGTTGATCATAATAATATTATCCAGAGCGTTTATAATTTACGGGGTATTACAAGATTGGTCAAAAGTAGGGAGTAATGTTCGTATTTTTCCGTTTTTGAATATGTCATCGGCAAATATATGCATTCCTTGGACACCAGTGCATGCAAAACTAAATTCTTGCTCTTCATTATTTTCTTCATCACTTTTTTGAATTTGTTGATTGGTGCTACAACGTGATTCATATTTTTCTTGAACGGGAGCAAAGACTTCAAAATCTAAAATAGTTTTGTTGTCAATTTGGTTTTAAAAGATTACCTGAACAGATGAGGATAAGCATCTCGCATTTCTGACTCTAGTTCCCAAGTAGCATCACCCCGGATGCATCATATCCCATTGCACCTTAACAAGAGGAATATCTTTGTTCCTTAACACTTTTGTTTCTCTTCCCACAATACAACTCGGTTGCGGTTCAAAAGTCAAGTCCGCTTCTATTTCCACGGATTCTGGTAGAATTGGCTGAAGAGGATCAGGAATAAACTTACGGAGCTGAGATACGTGAAAGACATCATGCATTTCAGATAGAGAGGGTGGTAAGGCTAATCTGTAAGCGACTTCACCAATCCTTTCTAAAATCTGATACAATCCCACATATCTCGGACTTAATTTGCGTGACTTAAACAGTCCTTTTAATCTCAATCTCGGAGTAACTTTCAGAAATACATGGTCACCTTCCTCAAATTTCAAAGGTCTCCTACGATTATCCACATAACTCTTTTGACGATCTTGTGCTTGTTTAACTTTCTCACGGATCATTTCGAATCTTTTCCGTAGTCTCTTGAATAATTTCGGGTCCCAAAATTCTATCTTCGCCAACTTCCTCCCAACACAAAGGTGTTATACATTTTCTCCCATATAAAGCTTCATAAGGAGCCATACCGATGCTCGCATGGTAACTATTGTTATAGGAAAACTCAATTAACGGTAAAAGTTCATTCCAATTCCCTCTACTCTCTAGCACACAAGCTCTTAACATATCTTACATCGTCTGTATTGTTCGCTCAGTCTGACCATCCGTCTGAGGATGATTCGACGTGCTCAATCGCAACTTCGTACCCATAGCTTGTTGGAACACCTTCCAAAACCTCGAAGTAAACTTCAGATCTCTATCGGACACAACATTAGAAGGAACACCATGCAATCTCACAATCTCAGCAATAAACAACATTGCAAGATGACTTGCCTTGTATGTAGTCTTCACGGCTAAGAAATGCGCAGATTTCGTTAGTCGATCCACAATCACCCAAATAGAGTCGTAACCACCTTGCGTATGGGGTAAACCCACAGCAAAGTCCATAGAAATACTATCCCACTTCCAAACTGGAATATCCAAAGGTTGTAACAGACCGCCCGGTCTTTGATGTTCAATCTTCACCTGTTGACACACCGCACATTCTGACACATATACCGCTATATCCTTTTTCATCCCGGACCACCAATAATCTCTCTTTAAATCCTGATACATCTTCGAAGAACCAGGATGTATCGTAAAAGTACCTTTATGAGCTTCATCTAAAATCTTCCTTTTCAATGCCTCATCCTTCAGAACACAAATCCGTTGATTAAACAGTGCAATCCCCATCTGTTGCTCGTGTAAAACCCGGTTAAAGTAGAAACTCTTGTAATTCCTCCTCCAAAATTTGTTCTTGTTGAATCTCAACTCTTAAAGTAGAATTGACATTCAAATTTCCCATAGATACACCATTCGGAGTCCACACAAACTGGAGATTAAGATCTCTAAACTTTTCCAACAACGAATACTCCAAAATCATCAATTCTGCACTATGAACCATTTTCCGACTCAATGCATCCGCTACTTTATTCGCTTTTCCTGGATGGTACTTCAATTCTAAGTCATAATCCTTTAAGTACTCCATCCACCTTCTCTGTCGCATATTCAACTCCTTTTGGTCAAACAAATACTTCAAACTTTTATGGTCACTGAACATTTCAAAGCGTACACCATATAAATAATGACGCCACACCTTCAGTGCAAACACCACTGCAGCTAGCTCCAAATCATGAGTTGGATAATTCTTCTCATGAACTTTCAACTGTCGAGAAGCATAAGCTACTACTTGACCGCCTTGCATTAGAACACCCCCTAATCCCCTCTTAGAAGCATCACAGAATACTTCATAAGAGTTGTTAGGATCAGGAAAAATTAATACTGGAGCACTCGTCAAACTTTCCTTCAATTTCATAAAACTTTGTTCACAACCTGAATCCCACTCAAAAGAAAAATCTTTCAGAGTAAGTTTCGTCATTGGTAAGGCCTATTGAGAAAATCCTTTAATGAACCTTCTATAGTAACCTGCCAATCCCAAGAAACTTCTAACCTCTGAAGCATTCCTCGGTACCTTCGACAGATCTACTGCCACACCACCTTGAGATATAACATGTCCAAGAAAATTAACTTCCGACATCCAAAACTCACACTTGCTTAACTTAGCAAAAAGTTGCTTCTCTTGCAATACCGATATGACAATTCTTAGATGTTCTCCGTGCTCTTGTGGAGTACGAGAATAAATAAGAATGTCATCAATAAAGATTACGACAAATTGGTCCAAGTAAGCCTGAACTATACGGTTCATGTAATCCATAAAAACAGCTGGAGCATTAGTCACACCGAAAGGCATCACTAAGAATTCGTAATGGCCGTAACGGGTTCTAAATGCAGTTTTAAGCACATCGGAACTCTTCACTCGGATCTGATGATAACCTGACCGTAAATCAATCTTCGAGAACACACAGGCTCCTTTCAATTGATCTAACAAGTCGTCTATCCTGGGTAAAGGGGTACTTGTTCTTAATGGTGACTTTATTCAACTAACGGTAATCAATGCACAAACGCATTCCCCCATCTTTCTTCTTTACCAATAACACTGGAGCTCCCCAAGGTGAAACACTAGGTCTAACAAAATGCTTAGCCATCAAGTCTTCCAATTGGTCCTTTAATTCTCTTAATTCAAGCGGTGCCATCTGATAAGGAGAAACGGATATAGGAGTCGTTCCCGGTACCAGGTCAATAGAGAACTCAACTTCTCTCTCCGGAGGAAGAGAAGTAACATCCTCAGGAAACACTTCAGGAAACTCACAAACTATAGGAATACTCAGAAATTGTTGTTCACTACTCCCTTCCTTAGTAAGAACCAATAAAACAGATTTCTCCTTCTCAAACAAGAAATTTATCATTCCCACCGTACCTTCTAAAATCGTTGATAACACATCTTTTGGGGTAGCCTCAGCAGATGGAATAATGATTAGCTTTTCTTCACACCCAATAAACACCGAATTAGCGGAAAGCCAATTCATCCCCAAAATGACATCAACTTTCTTAAGCGGTAAACAGATAAGGTCAATCTGGAAAACTCTATCATTCACAGACAAAACACAATTTTCACACATCAACGGTGTTTCAACCATTTCATCCATGGCGGTAGTAACCACCATAGGAGGCGACAAAGGAACATCTTGCAACCCAAGTCGCTTCACACATCTCAAAGACACAAAAGAATGCGTTGCCCCACAATCAAATAAAACAAAACAAGGATGTCCGTTTATGAAACACGTACCCGCAATCAAGGAGTTATCATTCTTCGTCTTCCTGACATCTAAGGTATAAACCCTTCCGATATTCCATCCTTGCACTTGGTTTCTATTCTGATGGCACATTCTAGCCATATGTCCCAATTCATTACAATGAAAACACCTAACACTCCCATCGACACACTTCCCAAAATGACGCTTGTTGCAAAACTTACACAAAGGAATAGCATTAGGTCTAGCAACTTGCTTTCCCTTGAAAGCTTGTGATCTTGGCCCAAACTGTTGACTTGCTCTTCCACGATCACTTTGATTCACCCTACTTGCAACACTTTCCTCTTGTACTTTCTTCAAACTATGCTCCGCCATATAGCACTGCCTCAACAATTCAGCATAGCTTGTGAATTCCCTCTGTGACACACTATGTGAAATTTCAGCCCTCAAACCAAATAGAAATTGATCGAAATTCCATCTCTTATCAGGAGCATACATGGCCTGTCTAGAATAGTCAGCCATGATCTCGAACTTTTCCGCATAAGAAGCCACTGTCAAATTGCCTTGTCTCAACTGTTGGAACTCGAACTCCTTCTGAGACCTTAAG
Organism: Lathyrus tuberosus; assembly: GCA_022829125.1. Taxonomy (NCBI): domain Eukaryota; kingdom Viridiplantae; phylum Streptophyta; class Magnoliopsida; order Fabales; family Fabaceae; genus Lathyrus; species Lathyrus tuberosus. Next base: position 50,385 of record JALAZF010001082.1, read on the forward strand.
GAACTAGGAAAATACTTCTCCATAAAATTTTCCTTAAACTGCTCCCACACCTCTGGTACCTCTTAAATTGTCATTAAGGCTGAAGCGCTCTCCCACCACCTCATGGAAGGACCCTTTAACAAGTGAGAAGCAAAGACCGCTTTATTTTCCTCACTGCACTGAACTATCAAGAAAATCCGTTCCATACCTGATATCCATTCATGCGCCTTCACCAGATCTAACCCTCCCTGAAACTCCAGAGGATTCATACGAATGAATTCCATAAAGGTTCCCCCTGCAACTTCAGGAACAACCACTGGAGGATGCAGACCATCAGCCATTTGTTGTACCATTCCTTGCATAAACTGATTTTGCTGCTGCTGCATCTGTTGCATGAATTGATACAAAGGGGCGTTCCCTTCAGCACCCGGTGGAACCGTCCCAGCCGGAGTAGTCCTCGGTCTTCCACGGCTATTTATGCGCCTATCTGCCATGTTCCTGAATGTCATACAAATAGGATTAAGTTGATCTTGCTCAATACCATAAATATAACACGTAAGACCAAAGGCGACACCACGCATCTGAAACGGAAAGAAATTACTTATTCTATTTCATGGCTAGGTCGAGGATACAACCCGCTCTGATAGCAACTGTAACGCCCACATATACATACATACATCAAAGCATATATTATACATGAAATTTACGTTTGGTACTGAAATATACAACAAGTCCTTAGCCAACACATTGTACATATACATGCCCAAAAAGCCTAAAACAAAAAACTATGGCATAGATATATATACAATATGTTCCAAAAAGAAATACTAAGAACTAGATCGACAACGATCTCAAAAACTCCACAACGGAAGCAAAGCCATCAGACAAGTAAGGAAAATCACACGGCCTTATCCTTACCCTTCGCGGAACCTGCAGTACCTGTGATGTAAACAACAACAGTGGGGTGAGATACATCAAATCTCAGTGAGTTCCCTATCTTATAGATTCTCCCAGCTTTACAAGGTTCTAACCAATACCTAACTCAAGTCGGGGAAAAAGGAACTAGACCTTGAGTTCAACATTTCTGACTAGAGAAACAATCGTGCAATTCACAAAACAAAACACCGTTAAGGTATCTTTCCCCGGCCAGCCACCCCAAGGGTAAATACAACACGGGCCACTCGATCCTTAACCATAGATAACTTTCCCCGACCAGCCACCCGAAGGGCAAATACAACACGGGTCACTCATTATCTACAAATGGTACTTTCCCCGACCAGCCCACACCAGGAGCACTTCGACACGGGTCACTAATACCATCCACTAAGTAACTTTCCCCGGCCATCCCACACACGGAGATTAAACACAGGTCACGGTTACTCACCTAATAAATACTTTCCCCGGCCAGCCCACACACAGAGCACTTCAACACGGGTCACGGTATTTATTAAGACACACACAAAATCGGAGGAATACAATCCCCCACTAACAACTACTTACCACATATACTCTTCAAGTATCGATGTAAGTAATTGCCGCACGATTCTCTAAGTCATTCTATTCCATTAAGGCTTCCTCACTCTACTTATTCCATATTTTAACATGCATATTACCACACTACTCATAAACACACAATTACGGGGTAAAAGTTGTAAAAACAGCACATTTCCGAAATTCCCGACATAATTAAATCGGCCATAAATGTCAAAACCAATTTAATAAGAAAGAACATTTCGTTAACTTTCCAACGATACCAAAAATGTTCCAATCCGAGTTACGGATACGAAGGAATCGCATCAAACGCGAAAACGGGAAAAAAAACACAAGACAGCAAAATTCTGCAATTCTCCTGGCCGTACGCGTATTGCCCTGTGCCATACGCGTACTGCCCAGCTGGCTCGCCCAGCCATACGCGTATTGCCCAAAGCGATACGCGCATGGGCAGAGACTGATTTCCTTCCAAAATTTCATTTAAAACTCCAATACGCGTATTGCCTCAACCATACGCGTATTGCCCCCTCTCATACGCGTAACGCCTAAAATCCTTCCTTTCCATACGCGTATTGCCCAACTCAATACGCGTATGGCCTTGCATGATACGCATATGGGCAGAGGAAAACCAGAATTTTTCCTGCAGAATTTTCTGCTACGGGATCCTCCAAATCAACCCCAAAAATAAATTTTTTCCAATCAAACTGCATCAAAACATGTTATAGACATAACAATCAGTATACCACACAGTCAATTATTGAATTTCAGCAGTTAGATTCATGATTTCTTGCAAAATTACTCAATTCTCACAATTTCAAAAACTAACTCTAAATTCAAATAAAACTCTACTCTAAAGGGTCTAACTAGAACCCACCTGGACAACAAGATGAGGATGATGAAGTTGAGATGAAGAGATGAAGAATTGATAATGGTTGATGATCTTGAGCTCTTTGACAATTTTCCTCTCCTTTTCCTTCCTTTCCTTCTCTTCACTTTTCTTTCTTTCTATCTTTGTTTTCCAAATGAGGAGAAAAGAAAAGAATAGTATAAAGAATCATCATTAATTAGTAATACTACTAAATGTCCAAAATTAGCTCAAATGCACCAATTAATAAAACTCAAGGTTAAATAATATTAATTTAATCAACTCTGAGTTCGTCAGTTTACTCTAATTATTTTATCCAATAATTGATCAGAGTACACCGGAACCCAGTTGATCATAATAATATTATCCAGAGCGTTTATAATTTACGGGGTATTACAAGATTGGTCAAAAGTAGGGAGTAATGTTCGTATTTTCCGTTTTTGAATATGTCATCGGCAAATATATGCATTCCTTGGACACCAGTGCATGCAAAACTAAATTCTTGCTCTTCATTATTTTCTTCATCACTTTTTTGAATTTGTTGATTGGTGCTACAACGTGATTCATATTTTTCTTGAACGGGAGCAAAGACTTCAAAATCTAAAATAGTTTTGTTGTCAATTTGGTTTTTTGTGCTACAATATGAATCAAGATTATCTTGAATGAAAGCAAAGTTATCAAAATCCATAGAAGCATCGTCACTTATTTGGTCTTTTATTCCACAACATGGGTCAACTTTATCTTGAATTGGAGATAAGCAAGTAAAAGGAAAGGGTGAGGAGTACAAACAATTGATAGTGCTTGCACCCTTAACATCTCTATATTTGAGTTTGTTTTCTGCATTTTGTTTCAATAGAGAGATTCAGATATGTAGTAAAGTGAATGGAATATTGAAAGTGATCAATAAATGAGAGAAATTTATATATAAACATCAATTTGTTATTCTATTATGTTAGTTCAACAGAACTCGGTTAGCTTGGATATTTAAGGAGGTAGTTACACACGGAAGGTGTGAAGATTATTGAGAACTTGCTAATTCGTTTTACGTTAAACCTTATATTTATTTCTAAAAAATTTTAGGCCAGATAAATTTTATTTTAATTTTTTTCATTAAGAATATGAAATTTGGGATTTAAAATCATTTCCCCTCTTTCGGAAAATTACTTGTCTGTTATTATGTTTTCGAGGTATTAAACTGCTTATGGGTAAGTGCAACCGCTTCAGTTTTACTTGTTAGTGGATACTTATATAGTTTGTTTGTTGGTTTCGAGTTTCTAGTTGGTTACTAAATTAAGAATGCCAATATAAAATTGAAAAAACTTAAATTAAGCATGGATGAAAAGACTTTATATTTAAAATTCATAACATTGTCAATATGTAGAAGGTATATTTTAAGAAATATTGTAAAAGGGAAATAATTAATTTTTCATTAGGAGATAAAACATGTGGGTGTATTGTTACGAATCGTGCTTTAACTTTTCATATTCTCTATTAATTTAAAAATTTCAAAATAACTATAAATATAATCTAAACAGAGTCTCATATCGGTCCTATTTATTTTCCTTCAGTGTGCAATAATAAAAACTTATTTAGTTTCTTAATGTTGATACATCAATTGTTGATGATTACATGTTATTATATTTATAATGAAATAAATTTTAATATGAAAAATTATTAAGGTAAAATCTAAATAATATTCAAATCAATCGTAGATCTTTTATATTGTAACATCCCCGAAATTCAAAAGCAACTTAATAACCATTTTAAGTTTTAAAGTTGAAAATTATATGATTTATTATAGAAAATTATTATATATTAAATGTATTAATACTTTTTCATTTAAGATATGCATGTTAGTTTGTTTTTAAAATGATATTAGGAAAGGTTCTATTAAGGTAAAGATGAGACACACATTCACATATAGTTTGTGTTATGTTTTATTTTACTTTGTTCTTGGAGATGAATGGTTTGTCCATAATAATTATATTACAATGATCTCTCTATCTCATTACATTTTCTGTAAGTTTTCCTTTTGAGTTTATTTCTTGCATTGAAAACATAAGAGAAGACATTTTTTCTGTCATTTTACTAGAGCATTTGTGTGCATGTGTGTATAGAGATCAAGGGGAAAGGAAGAAATTTAATGGGAAAGGGAGAAGAGGACTTTTCATTTGTGTATGAAAGTTTATTATATGAAATATATGTTTACATTTTGTTACTTTATTTTTCTATTTTTATCTTGAACTTTATAATCTACCGTATTGATTTACTTGAATTTTAAGAGATAAGTCAATATATTTTGTTTTTTGGAGACTCAAATTATAGAAAATTCCAGGTATAATTTAACAACTAAACATTTAAAAAAAAGAAGAAAAAAGGTATCATGTGTCATTGTAAGGGAATGTACCTTAGAATAATATTTCTTCAATACGTGTTAATCAAGAAAACTATAAGATACTTATTTACTAGATCCAATTTGTGATATAAGTTAATACTGCTCGTTTTGTCTTTTTTATCTTTAAATTATTTAAGTGATCACTTTTAAGTACCTATATAAACTCCCTTCACATTGTTTTCTCTATTGACATAAAGAAAAAACACTAATGCAAAACAAACAAGTAAAATTCCAAAGAAGTTCTAAATCTATTTTTGTAGAGCCTATATTATTCCATTTGTTGGTTGAGAAACAAGATAATGGTAGAAAAAATGCGTTAAAAATTTGTTTAAAACAATGGTCATTTGAGGTAGTGACTTAATGAGATTTGTAATAAGGTTGGAAGGTCCAATATTTATTATAGGTACCACATAAACTATTGTTAATTATGTCATTTCAAATAGAAAATTGAAGCTGACAATTCTTCTAATTCAAAATATAAGATGTACTCTGAAAATAAACAATTCCATTTTAATAGGATTGATCCAAGAAGCTTGAGCAACAAGTTTCATTTTCATCTGCACCACAATTAGGGTTTTAAGGGAAAAGTCAACTGTAACTTTGACTTTTGACCAAGACATGCTCCCAAACCCTAATACATGATTGAATATACCCTATGACACCCATGGAACATGTCCATCAAGTTTGATTTAGGTCAAGGACATGATTTCCTGAAGAATTGCACAGTTTGGAATTCATCTGATAAAAAGTCAACCGTGCACAAAAGTCAACTTTGACTTTTTGAGATTTTTCACCAAAATGGATTTTTAACCCTAAAATGATGTTAATGTATGATTTGAATCATCATTCATCAAGAAAAATCAAGAAAAGTGAGATAACTTGTAAAAGGGGTAACCATAAAACTTAGAAATTTTTCTAAGTTAAAAATAAAGTGGCAAAGGTACCAACTTTGGAGGACCATAACTCCTAAACCACAAGGCCATTTTTTCTCATCCAAAGATGGATTTGTAGCCCTCATTATCACCTACAAAAACTCCAACTACAATTCATTCCAATTCATTAAGGATTTTGAGTTATGGAGTGATCAAAGTGGCTGAAAAGTGAAAATGTCACTTTTTCCAACACTTAGTGAAATTTTCACTAAGTCAGAATTCTGCTTCACTTTTTGCCAAATGTAGGGGGATTTTTCACTTGGAATCAAAAGAGATCAAAACCAAACTTGTTCAAACAGTTGTTGTATCATGTTAGGGCTTTCCAAAATGGCCAAGAACATTGCCAAATTCAACCTACACCATGAGATACAACATTGTCAAGTTGCCTTGCTGAAATCTGTCAAAGCAAGGCAGAATTTGCATTTTGGCTCAATTTGCCAAAATCAGCCAATTGCAATTGCTCCAATCCACTTGGACACCTCAGAGGATTGCATACCCATGCCAATGGGTATGCAATGGCTAAGAAGATGTTGAGGGCAGGTTACTATTGGCTGACAATGGAATATGACTGTTACAAATTTGTGAAGAAGTGCCATGAGTTCCAGGTTTATGCTGACAAAATTCATGTGCCTCCAACTCCTCTCACTGTTATCTCTTCTCCATGGCCTTTCTCCACGTGGGGCATTGATATGATTGGAATGATTGAGCCTAAAGCGTCGAATGGACACCGTTTCATATTGGTGGCTATTGACTATTTTACCAAGTGGGTGGAAGCAGCATCATATGCCAATGAGACCAAGCAAGTAGTGGTCCGGTTTATCAAGAACCAAATCATCTGTCAGTATGGTGTTCCGAGCAAGATTATCACTGATAATGGGTCGAATTTGAATAACAAGATGATGAAGGAATTATGTGATGAGTTTAAGGTTGAGCATCATAATTCTTCTCCTTACAGACCCAAGATGAATGGGGCTGTTGAAGCTTTGACAGATTTCAGATGAATTCCAAACTGTGCAATTCTTCAGGAAATCATGTCCTTGACCTAAATCAAACTTGATGGACATGTTCCATGGGTGTCATAGGGTATATTCAATCATGTATTAGGGTTTGGGAGCATGTCTTGGTCAAAAGTCAAAGTTACAGTTGACTTTTCCCTTAAAACCCTAATTGTGGTGCAGATGAAAATGAAACTTGTTACAAGGTAATGCCGTTCGGTTTGAAGAACGCCGGAGCAACCTATCAAAGGGCCATGACTACTCTGTTTCATGACATGATACACAAAGAAATCGAGGTATATGTCGATGATTTGATTGCAAAATCAAGAACAGAGGATGAGCACGTTGAACATCTGTCAAAATTGTTCGAACGTCTAAGAAAATTCAAGCTCCGCTTGAATCCTAACAAGTGCACCTTCGGTGTCCGTTCGGGGAAACTACTAGGGTTCATCGTCAGCCAGGAAGGAATTGAAGTTGATCCTGACAAGGTCAAGGCCATTCAAGAAGTGCCTTCTCCGAAAACTGAAAAACAAGTCAGAGGATTCCTGGGACGTTTGAACTACATCTCCAGATTCATATTCCTTATGACCGCCACTTGTGCGCCGATTTTCAAGTTATTGAAAAAGAACCAGGATTGCGTTTGGTCAGAAGATTGCCAAACCGCCTTCGACAGTATTAAGGAATATCTGCTGAATCCTCTGATTCTATCTCCTCTAGTGGAAGGAAGACCACTGATCATTTACCTCACAGTCCTAGAGGAATCAATGGGATGTGTACTTGGCCAACAAGACGAAACTAAAAGGAAAGAGTCTGCCATTTACTATCTAAGCAAGAAATTCACCGACTGCGAGACTCAGTACACAATGCTTGAGAAAACTTGTTGCGCTTTGGCTTGGGCAGCCAAACGTCTTCGCCAGTACATGATTCGCCATACTACTTGGTTGGTCTCTGAAATGGATCCAATCAAGTACGTTTTCGAAAAACCTGCTCTCACGGGAAGGATTGCCCGTTGGCAGATGTTATTATCAGAATATGACATAGAGTACCATGCTCAGAAAGCCGTTAAAGGAAGTATTTTAGCCGATCATTTGGCTCATCAACCGATTGACGATCAAGAATCAATCGGGTTTGACTTCCCAGACGAAGATGTCATGTATCTAAAGATGAAAGATTGCGATGAACCGCTTCCCAGTGAAGGGCCAGAACCAGGTTCCCAGTGGGGACTTATCTTTGACGGAGCAGTCAATCGTTATGGAAACGGAATTGGGGCAATCATTGTTACCCCTCAGGGTATCCACATTCCTTTCACTGCCAGACTTACGTTCAAATGTACGAACAACGAGGCCAAATACGAAGCATGTATTATGGGTCTCGAAGAAGCAATGGATTTAAGGATAAAAAACTTGGACGTATACGGCGACTCAGCCTTGGTTATTAACCAGATAAAAGGAGATTGGAACACATACAAATCAGGATTGATTCCTTACAAAGACTATGCAAGAAGGTTGTTACCCTTCTTCAACAGAGTCGATTTTCATCACATCCCTCGTGATGAGAATCACATGGCTGATGCATTAGCCACTCTCTCTTCCATGATTAGTGTAGGTCGATGGAATGATATACCTAAGATCGACATCATGTGCCTTGAACGGCCCGCTTACATCTTCATGATTGAAGCAGTCATAGACGACAGACCTTGGTATCACGATATCAAATGCTTTCTTCAGAAACAAGAGTACCCATCTGGGGCACTCAGAAAAGACAGGAAAACCCTTAGAAGATTGGCTGGAAACTTCTTCCTGAGCGGTGATACACTCTATAAGAGAAATTTTGACATGGTCTTGCTCCGATGTGTCGACAGACCAGAAGCAGACATGCTCATGAAAGAAATTCATGAAGGATTCTTTGGCACTCATGCCAACGGACACACAATGGCGAGAAAAATTCTCAGGGCCGGGTATTATTGGTTGACCATGGAATCTGACTGCTACAAGTACATGAGGAGGTGTCACAAGTGTCAGATATACTCCGACAAAATTCATGTACCGCCATCACATCTCAAATTTCTTTCTTCCCCGTGGCCTTTTTCCCTATGGGGAATCGACATGATTGGTATGATTGAGCCCAAGGCTTCAAACGGACATCGGTTCATCCTGGTAGCCATTGACTATTTCACCAAGTGGGTCGAAGCAGCGTCATTCGCCAATGTAACCCGACAAGTGGTGATCCGATTTATCAAAAACAATATCATCTGCCGTTATAGTGTTCCAAGCGAGATCATTACTGATAATGGATCTAACTTGAACAATAAGATGATGAAAGAGTTGTGTGCTGAGTTCAAGATCGAACACCATAACCCATCTCCTTACCGACCCAAGATGAACGGAGCGGTAGAAGCGGATAACAAGAACATCAAGAAGATCGTTCAAAAGATGTTTGTAACCTATAAAGACTGGCACGAGATGCTACCCTTTGCTCTTCACGGTTATCGCACGTCTGTCCGCACTTCAACAGGGGCAACCCCTTTCTCTCTAGTATATGGCATGGAGGCAGTTCTCCCCATAGAAGTAGAGATCCCATCAATCCGGGTATTGATGGAAGCTAAGCTCACCGAAGCTGAATGGTGTCAAAGTCGACACGACGAACTGAACCTGATCGAAGAGAAGAGAATCACGGCACTATGCCACGGTCAGTTGTATCAACAGAGAATGAAGAGGGCGTTCGACAAAAAGGTCCGACCTCGTGTCTTCAGAAAAGGAGACCTCGTGCTCAAGAAGATACAATCATTTCTCACTGATTCTCGGGGCAAATGGACCCCAAATTATGATGGCCCCTATGTGGTCACAAAAGCTTTCTCAGGCGGCGCCTTGAGACTTGCAACCATGGACGGAGAGGAATTTGCCTACCCCACGAATGTTGATGTAGTCAAGAAATACTTCGCCTAAATATATAAAAAAAAAAAAAGTCTCGGTGGATTGAAAACCCGAAAGGGCGGTCCAGGCAAAAATTAGAGACATGGAAAAAAATCATCCCGATGGATTGGAAATCTCATAGTACAATCCAGACAAAAATTAGGGATAATGGCAAGTAACTATGTTCAACAGAGGCAAGTCCCTCAACAGCAGTTGCATCATCTATCGGAGGAAATCTCCAGTCAAAGGTCATCTTCGACGGAAGCTCAGGATGCCCCGAATTCAAAGTTGGTAGAAGGATAGTGGTCGTTATGTTTCAACGTAGCCCTTTTCCCTGTAAATTACCATTTTCTAACTTTGTATATACTCTTTGGAATCACGCGTTTGACTGATCTCCATCTTATCAATAAAATTTGAGCCTTTGTGCTTTTGTTTGTAATTCTTAACTTGCTTTAGCTTTACAGAAAGAGGTTGTTTAAACTTAATCAGCGATTCTTGAAATAAAACAAAAATGAATTTACTTGTTAAAACTTTTTCTGCTTTTTAATTAAAGATGACATTTCTTTTGACTGTTGAACATCAGAAGAACCTCGATCGCTTCTCCCGAAGTAAGCGAACTTCAAAGTGCAGAATCAAAGTACTCCTTCTAGACCATTACGCCTGAATGAAGGATCAATAATGTCAGAGACCTTGTTTCGTCTGACATCCTCGGCCGAGTTCTCATCTCCTAAGCCCGATCAACATAGCTCCCAACGGGACTATCTCTCCTAAGCAAGGTGGAATTGCTATTTTGAATCAACGGTACTTCTTCGCCCCGTGATGGCCGAGTATCCAATTGTGTTCATCCATTAGTCTGTATGTCGCGTCTGTTTTGTCAGCATATACATACATACTTCATGCATTTTATTTGCATTCATATTTCATATTGCATCACTATCACTCTAGTCGGTCCTGTCCCCTAGTGGTAGAAGTCCTCTCAATCGAGTTGTCAGTTCTTTCCTCGTCAGGAAATACTGTGTCTGAACAACCTCGCTTCCTGTTTAATTCTGGAAAGAAGTTGGTCCTTGACCACTTTGATAACTTGAACCTCTGAAAAGCCAGAGAAAACTTTCAATAAGTATCACTCTTCGCCATTGAAGATGATATCCTCGCTTTCCCGGATTAAGGAAAATCCCCAGAGAAAGCCTCTTAAACAGAGATTCGGCAGTACATCAGTATTTCTCCTAAAAGTCGCTGATGAAAAGGTCATCGACACCTCAAAATTGGACCCCATCATATGGCATTTCTCCAGGAAGATCCCGATAAAAGTATGATGAAAGATCCCAAACGAAAACAGTCTCTCAAGAGACTCGCTTTCCCCAGTATAAACAAATGGCGTCTCCAAAACAGAGAAGTTTGTGTACCTCTACAAATCAAACGAATGGGTTCCCCAGCAAGTCTGACATCAAAACTTTTTCCACTCAAATGGCATCTCCCCAGGAAAATTCGGCGAGAAGTTTGAAGGAAAGCCGCTACGAATAGCGTCCCTTGTCAGTAAAGTTTATTGACAAAAGAAACTAAGACCAGTTCTTGGTAGGAAACCAGGATCGAGGGGAAGTTTAAATCAGAAACTAAGACCAGTTCCTTGGTAGGAAACCAGGATCGAGGGGAAGTTTAAATCAGAAACTAAGACCAGTTCCTTGGTAGGAAACCAAGAACGAGGGGAGGTTTATTTCAAAAGAAAATTGAGACCAGTTCCTTGGCTGAAGACCAGGATCGAGGGGAAGTTTACCTTTTCTAAGCATCATTGCTTAGCTAAAGAAGATGAATGCGTAAGCTACCATTCATAACCACCATCAAAATTTCGGATATTCCGATATTTAATCCTCTTGCACCCCGAATGTTCGAATCCCTTCGTCATTTACACCTTCGGGTCCAAGAAGATTAAATAGGGGCATCTGTAATACCCCAAATTTTGACCACTTAGATTTCCCATCATTGTGAAAATCATCATCACAATGTGGATGAACCATCATGCTTCATCAGTCTCCCCAAAGATGGGTGAGCATCCAATACAATCAAAATTAGGGTTTCAAGCCCTCTCTGAGTGCTTAGACAAAGGATCAATCAAGAAATGACATGATCTTCAACTTGTCTAATCTCTCAAACATCCACAATGGATCAAAAAGGACTCCCACTTCAAGGATTAAGCACAAGGCTGCTCCCTTCTAGGTGGATCAAGTCTCAAGATCGATAGTGTCACCAAATTAGGGTTTTGGTCGACCAGGGCCTCCAGATGGAAATTTTCATCTGGGCACAAGGCAATGATCCAAAACATGACCTAATATACTTCATGGAACCTCATGAACCCATGCATCAAGTCAATTTTGCCTCAGGGGATGCATTCATCAAAAATCAGGAATTAGGGTTTCTTGACCTAATTCACCCCTAAGTTGACTTTTGGTACAAACCATGAGCCAAGACCTCAAGAGATGATTTGAGGGTCTTTAATACACCATATTCATCCATTTGGAACAATGGATTAATCCAAGAAGCTTGAGCAACAAGTCTCATTTTCATCTGCACCACAATTAGGGTTTTAAGGGAAAAGTCAACTGTAACTTTGACTTTTGACCAAGACATGCTCCCAAACCCTAATACATGATTGAATATACCCTATGACACCCATGGAACATGTCCATCAAGTTTGATTTAGGTCAAGGACATGATTTCCTGAAGAATTGCACAGTTTGGAATTCATCTGATAAAAAGTCAACTGTGCACAAAAGTCAACTTTGACTTTTTGAGATTTTTCACCAAAATGGATTTTTAACCCTAAAATGATGTTAATGCATGATTTGAATCATCATTCATCAAGAAAAATCAAGAAAAGTGAGATAACTTGTAAAAGGGGTAACCATAAAACTTAGAAATTTTTCTAAGTTAAAAATAAAGTGGCAAAGGTACCAACTTTGGAGGACCATAACTCCTAAACCACAAGGCCATTTTTTCTCATCCAAAGATGGATTTGTAGCCCTCATTATCACCTACAAAAACTTCAACTACAAGTCATTCCAATTCATTAAGGATTTTGAGTTATGGAGTGATCAAAGTGGCTGAAAAGTGAAAAAGTCACTTTTTCCAACACTTAGTGAAATTTTCACTAAGTCAGAATTTGCCTTCACTTTTTGCCAAATGTAGGGGGATTTTTCACTTGGAATCAAAAGAGATCAAAACCAAACTTGTTCAAACAGTTGTTGTATCATGTAAGAGCTTTCCAAAATGGCCAAGAACATTGCCAAATTCAACCTACATCATGAGATACAACATTGGCAAGTTGCCTTGCTGAAATCTGTCAAAGCAAGGCAGAATTTGCATTTTGGCTCGATTTGCCAAAATCAGCCAATTCCAATTGCTCCAATCCACTTGGACACCTCAGAGGATTAAATCCAAAGGGGACAATCACTGAGCCAAGCCTCCAAGGTCCAAGGAACAAAGAATAGCATGTTGAACCTAGAATGGCCAAAATAGGGACAAGACTTCAAATTTGGCATGAGGCATTCAATGAAACCATCAAGGTGGCATGGACTGAGCCATTCTCATCTAAAATCAGTCAAGACTTATCCAAAACCAAGGGGACCAAAGCTCTGTGCCCTAACCTCTAGTCAATGGCTAGAGGAGACTTTCATTTCCATTGGCCAACATTGAGGAAACCTACTTACCAGCTGCCATGCACTATTCCTTGCAAAACAAACTTGCTCTACTATAAATAGAGCTCAATTGTGGTCAGTTTAAGTACACCAAAGCCATATAACAGATGCTTTCCTCAAAATCTCTTTCTCTTGGCAAAAATGCCTTTCTTAGCAAGGTAGCTATCGGGTTTTGAGTTTGAGAGCAATTCTGCACAAACCAATCACTCACACACCTCACATACATCACATATGAGCTGATCAAACACTCACATAACATCTGAAACATCAATTTCACAAAATCACTTGCCATCCACACAAGTTTGAAGTGAAGTTGCAGCTGAGATGCCATAAACTGATCCAGTCCATTTCAATTCAATCCAAGTGTTCAAACACACTCCATATGGTGTAGGGAAGCTGTCCAGATCATCACAACTTGTTTGTAACACCTCAAACTCAAAATCACATCTGAACTTGCTGTCACGACTTGGAGGTAAGCCTAAACTTGGGCATCTCTCAATCTATGCATATTTCCTCGCACAATAATTTGGCCATATGTTCATAATCATGCATGGAATGTTTTCCCTCAATTAATTGCATTGTTTGAATCGTGTATCAAAAATCCTAGCCTTCATGCAGAAATTAGGGTTCTTGAGGTCTCTTCGTGATTTCTTGTTGTATGTTTAATTTAAATGAAATTAAAGTACATAGACATGATCGTGAGGTTGAGGCGAGCATAATGATATGTGGATTGCATGTTATAATTACGTATTCAGTGAGATTGAATGGAAAATGAAAATCTGGGCAAACTGAAAAAACGCGCGTGTTCTTGGTGTTGTTCTTGGCGCCATTTTCATATATTTGAATATTTGAATTTTGTGATTTTGTTTAATTGATTCAAAAATTAATTTCTCTCTGAGTTTTAATGATTTTGAGTTTATTCTTTTTTTAATAATTCACAAAAATGTTAAAATATTTTATTTTATCAAAAAATCCCAAAAATATTATTTATTTCATATAATTGATATTTTTGTAAAGAATTAATATTTTGATTGTTTTTTGGCATTTTAAATATTTTTACTACATTGATTTTGCAACTTTTAATGCTTTCTAATTATTTTGTAGGTCAATACTTAATTTTTGAGCATTAATCCAAGATCACAATTTGTTTTCCATGTGTTAAATAATTTTTGATCATTTTAATTAAATTTTTATTCAATTAAATACATTTTGAAAACAAATTAGGGTTTTGGATTAATTCAACCCTCAAAATATCATTTTCAAAACACTTTGGGCCTCTATTAGAGTGTAAGACCCAAACCCTTTTTTTTGACCAAATCATCTTTGGGCCTCACTTATTGTATAAGTCCCGGGTACCGTCAAAAAACAAACGCCGCGATCGTCGCCTTTTCAAAAATCATCTGGGCCTACCCTCGAGTAGTAAGACCCATTTATTTATCTCAAAACTCTTTGGGCCTCTTGAGAGAGTGTAAGACCCATCCCCCCTTGTACAAAAACTTTTTGGGCCTCACTCATTGTATAAGTCCCTCTGTACAAGCAAACGGCGCGATCGTCGCCCGTTTAAAAATAAAAACCATCTGGGCCTACCCTCGAGTAGTAAGATCCATTTCTTTTTCTTTAAAAACACTTTGGGCCTCTTGAGAGAGTGTAAGACCCATCCCTTTGTACAGAAAACCATTTTGGGCCACAGTCACTTGTATAAGTCCCTCTGTACAAATTCAAACAATGCGCTCACTGATAAAACCCTGGGCCTATCCTTGAGCTGTAAGCCCCAGATCTTTCTTTTTCAAAGCACTTTTTCCTTTGATTTTGAATATACTGTTGTTTTTAATCTTTCTTTGTTGAACAACTAACCAAACAGCATGGAAGCACTCCAACCGAGTAAGTGGTTATCGCTTTCATTTACTGCTTTCATATTATAAACTGTATTGTGGGGCTGCTCACTGTAAGTCTCCTTTCATAAACTCATATCTACTGTGTAATAATAGTATAGATATTTCGAGTTTCCCCGGCTACTACGTCTAGAACTAAGTGACGCCGTTTCATTTAGCCGTAGAAATAGACGCCTAGATCCCCAATAGGAGCACCAGATACAGTCTTCTCTTTGGTTGTCCTCCTTAGGAATCGTCAAGAAATTCTATCCCCCAGAGATGAATTATTCTCGGTGAAACTTCTCTTGAATTTCTTCAAACCGCCGAACGGTTCGGACTCTCTCTAAAAGTTAAAGTCACTGGATAGTAAACCTCGCACGTTTACCAGTGGTTTTAACTCTAAAAGAGTTTTCCTGAACTTTTCTTTGGTTTGGGACCCACGGGCTTCTTAAAAGCATCGACCTCCTCTTGGGCATCATACAAGGACCCACAGGCTTCCTAAAAGCAACCCGACCTCCTCTTGGGCATTATTCAAAGACCCTACGGCTTCTTAGAAGTATTCACAGCCTCCTCTTAGGCTTCATATAATGATCTCTTCCTCCGGGAATGATAGCCTCCTCTTGGGCTTCGTACAAGGACCCGTCGACTTCTTAAAAGTTTCCAGCCTCCTCTTGGGCTTCGTACAAATTGTCCCGACGACCTCCTAGAGGTATAGGAACAGAACCTAGTCATCCTCATAGAACAGTCCTTTCATAGAGTCTACTACTGTTTCTCGAAGCATAGTACAAAAGATAAAACTCTAGACTTAGATAGTCTAACTTCCTTGAGTCTCAAAGACATTCTCAAGCACCCTTCGTTAAATAGGAAGGAAACCCGCAGACTCGGACAGTCTCAATACCCTTTGGATTTCCCGTTTCCTCAAAGAGAAGGAAATATCCCTAATCCTCAAATTAAATCCCTGTGTACAGTGTTACTCATATAAGAACTGATTTTCTCTTTTAAATCAGTATATTGGATCTGTCACTCAACTGAAACAGTTACAATAGCCTCCATCTCGGGCTTCGTACGAGATACCAAAATTCTCCCCAGTGGAGTCAAAACAACCTTTTAGCATCTCTCTCAGGATTTGTATGAGACACAAAAAAATTCCCTCGTTGAGTCAATCACCCCTTTTTTGCCTCCATCTCGGGCCTCGTACGAGATATAAATCCCTTAAGCAAGAGTCGAACTCTTTGCTAGCCTCCTCTTAGGCTTTGTATAACGATATGCCCCACTGGGTCAAAAACCTTTAGCCTCTCTCTCGGGCTTTGTACGAGACACAAAATAGCCTCCTCTTAGGCTTTGTATAATGATTTTCCTAGCGGAAATTAGCCTCCTCTTAGGCTTTGTATAATGATTTTCCTAGCGGAAATTAGCCTCCTCTTAGGCTTTGTATAAGAAAACCACTGGTTGATCCAATCAACCATTTAGCATCAAAGCTGTGCCTCCTTCACAGTACACAAACATCAACAACTCCTTTCCCTTCATCTAATCGCTGTAAGCGACAAGCCTCTGGATCATCTATATCCATGCCACTGTCCCTCTTTTAGCATGAGAAATTCCTAAGGAAAGATGGCATTGCTCTACACTGAGTTAAAGTCTTCTCCTTCAGGTTAAAACCCTTTCTTCGAAAATTATGGCATTGCTCGGATCCGCATATCCCAGTTAAAGTAATTCTCCTTCCCCCTCTTTAGAGATGACAAATTCTCTCTAAAACCGAGGTCTTTCAGCTTCACGTCTTGGGCTTTGAACAAGACACAAATAGATCTTTTAGCTTCACATCTTGGGCTTTGAACAAGATACAAACCACCTTTCGCTTCACGTCTTGGGATTTGAACAAGACACCAAAAACCAATTTCCTCCCATAGAATAGGAGGAACTACGAACGCTCTGATTTCCCTGTTTCGGTAAACGGGAATACGTAGGCATAAGATCGAAAGAAAAGATCTTAGCGAGCGCAATCAACAAAAAACCCAAATCCCATATCCCCATCAATCAAAAGCAGTAATTCAAAAGCATCAGTCCTAACATTCTAATCCTTGTTCCCTGCCAGAAACCCTTTGCCCAAGCCCTAGAAAGAAAGAACCTGTATTGGCGAAATACGAATAACCAGTACAAAGGCCCCCCCACATTGATAGCATTCGTAACCTAACAGACCGCTGTTTAAACTCAGTATGCAAGCAGGGTTAATTGGAGACATCTATTTCCCTTCCTTATTCAGCTCACAATAGGATAAAAAATGAATCGACCTGTAGTCAAAGCTCAAACCGCAGAGAGCGACCAGCGCTTAAGAACCGCGTCCAAAATCGCTCGCTACACATAACCTCCCTCCTTGACCCCATAGTCAAAGGTAACCATTCATTACCCCTTTTAACCTAACCTTCACAAGAGATAGCCATTAATCTCTTCTCCTTCATGACAGTCTAACCCTTTACAAATCCTTTCATAAGAGATAGCCATTAATCCCTTCTCCTAGACAATCAATCCTTACAAGCTTAGCTTCAAGCTTCTCACCCTACTTTCCCTTGGAACCTTGACCACAGTTAAGAGTTCCTCACCCCCATTGAGGGGAACTACGATTGCTCTGATTTCTCAAAGTACCTGTTGAGAATACGTAGGCATAGGATTACGAGATCCTAGCGAGCCAACTTTTATTTTTTCTACCTTTTCCACCTTTTTCTTACATCCAATGTCTTCTTGGATTTTACCTTTGTCTTTTTACACCTTTACCTTAGCACTTACTTTAGCAAGCGAACATAACTCAACACAAATATTTACAAGAGGTTCCTGTAGAGTACTACAGATACTTAGGGTGATAATACCTTCCCTTAGTATAACCAACCCCCGAACCTTAGATCTCTAGCTGTGTTCCTACATAGCGCACTTAGGGTTTTTCGACCTTTACCCTTTCCTTCGGATAAATCAAAGCTCGGTGGGGAATTTCAAAGATGTGTGATTCAAGTTAATTAATAGCTTGATATCCGATTCTCACCGCAACAGTTTTGAAAGAAGATCATGCTGAATTTTGCACATTTTTTTGCTTCTGGTATAGTGTTAACCGATTAACCAAACACAATGTAAATTGGTTAACCGATTAACACCCTGGTTTGCGTAGAAATTCAAAATCTGCACTGGTTAACCGATTAACCAATGTGTTAACTGATTAACTAGTGTCCAGAATGCTATTTTGGCTCTGTTTTGGGACTGTTTCGGTTCTTTTGCCATTTTCTTCCCTCTTCCCTTGTTCTTAGCCTTAGATCACATAATTGTGTGGTTTAATTTGGCTTCCTCTTCATCTAATACTCTTTTATTTTGATCGATGAAAGTCTAAAAGATCTTGGAATTCCGTTGTTGAATTTCGATCAAGACTAGATCATTACCACTTTTCTTTTCGTTCGGTATTGCTTTCGGATGACGATATATATATCGTTCATCTAGCATACATTAGCACAAATAGCTATTGACCGGCCTCATTGTAGGGTAATTACATCGTAAATTACTCGGCGATTGCTTAACATAGCGCAATATTTATCCTGTATCGGAAAACTATCAAGAATGGTTGATTATTTGTCTTATGGTTCAAAACTCATGAAACTTGTTGTTAGGAGGCTTTGGTCTTATCAATCCTCTAATGAGTTTCATCAACCTTGACCTAAGTGCAATTATTCAATTGTTATTGATCATTAACACTAACAACTAATCACTAACTTACTAACAATATTTTGTATTAATTTTGTTTATGTTTCCTTCTCGCTCCCTATCTCTTTTATTTTTATGCTTCATTTCATATCATGTTTATGCTTCCAAAAATTTTCCTTTGTCCGTTGGACACATGTTTATGCTTATGCTTTTTTTTTTCTTTGTCCATTTGGACTTAAAAACATTAATAAAGGCTTAAACCATAAAAAACTTAATTCTCCTCATCTTGGACTATTGGTTACTATCCTATGATTTGGAGTGATCTCTTTATGGACCTCTTTTGAAGTAATATTGGACTTATGGACCTAGATTTAGGACTTCTTATCCCTTTGCTTGGAGTATTGATTGAAGACTTGCCTTTATTTGGTCATTTTGCTTAAGGATTGAATTCTTTTAATATTTCTTTGAAGTGGCTCCATTTTGGTTAGATCCTTCTTTTCCCTAGCTTTTACTTTATGCTTTAGGATAATCACTTCTTCTCCACCCATTCTTAAATTTTCAAAAATCCTCTCCCTTTTTCAAAACTTTCTTGGTTTCAAACTTAAAACCGCTTTCATAATAAAACCTTGACTTTGGTCAAGTGGTTTTTTAAAATTTTGTTTTCTTTAATAAATGTCAATCCATCTTAATCATACTTTGACCCTTTCATAAAAACATAAAAAATATAAAACTCATCAAATCTTTTTTGTGCTTTGTGTACTTTTTCTTTTAAAACTCTTTTTCATAAGTTTAGACATGATTCATTTCTTTAAGCGGAATTATTCGTTTAGAAATGACGATTTGTCTTTACACTTAAAATCAACCAAAACAAATAAATTTTTGTTCTTTGTACCACGAACTACGGAGTTTTGATCCTACATTGCACATTGTGGGTACGTAGGCATGAGGCGATAAGTCTCTCCAAACACAAAAATATAAAAAATAATTCTCCTCTCATCTCCTCAATCTCTTTAAAAGCAAACCATTTTCAGACCAAAAAGCGGTAGATATTTCAAAGGGCTCCTATAGTGTACTATAGACGTTTTGGGTGCTAACACCTTCCCATTGCGTAACCAACCCCCCTTACCCATTCTCTGTTTGTTCTCGTTGTTTTATAACTCTTTAGGTTTTGTTCTCTCTTTTTCCTTTCCCTTCATGGATAAAATAAAAGTGCGGTGGCGACTCTTGCTTATTTTTCAGTTAAGTTAATCAATAGCTTACACTCACAAATTTCCCTGCTACAGAAAAGTGGCGACTCTGCTAGGGAATTACTCTCCCTTGAGGGGTTTAGCCTACTTTGATTTATTTACTATTTTTTGTCTGATTTGCTTGTTACTTGTTTGTTCTGTTTGGGAGTTCCTCTATGTGTGAGATAGGTCATATACCCAGATCAGAGTGCACTTTGAGATAGGAGGATAGTATAGTCAAGGGAAATTTGAACGAGTCGAATCTTGAAAAAGAAGAACTTGAGAATCTATCCACTCGGTGGTTGCCTCTTTGGAATTACTGATGTCGATCGAGCGATCGAGAAGGCATTACTTTTTCCATAGAAGCCTATAACACTGAGAACCGTAGTAACCCTTAACCCATCTTAGCTTTTTTAGGATCGTAGCGCGGAAGCTATGAAGATGCAAATCTGACTTAGCTGTCACGCGATGCTACACTCAGGTTAGATTCTCTTGAGGATAACTACCAACCTCCGAGCAAATTGGTGTGCTGCTGTGTCTGATAGTGGATTTTGGACCCTGGGCACTTTGTTAGAGCCGTTGTTTTCTGAAGGTACAATGAAGACAAAAACTTAGTACATACCTTTTGTGGGATTAGTTCTTACCCTTGGCTTCATGCTCGTGACTTGAACCTTGACCCGTGTGCTTTGTGTAATCTTGTTTGTGGGTGTTGCATTCATGCACTCATGCATTCATGAGAATTCTTTTGGAAGGTTTCAAGGAACTTAAAGGTGTTATTGCAAACATTGCAGGAACTTTTGTTATGTATTTTGGAAGGAGAAGTACAAAGAAGTATACTTTCAATAGTCCTAAGTTAGAGGGTTTGAGAGAGCTAGGATATTTGGTTGTTGATACTAAGAAGTTCGAGTCCAGATATAGAAGGATTTTATCTCTCTTGAAGGTTGATATGGCTGAAGGATTGCTTGCTACTTTGGTTCAGTTCTATGACTCTTTGCTGCATTGTTTCACCTTTCCTGATTATCAGTTGGTACCTACGCTAGAGGAGTATTCTCTCCTGCTTGATTTGCCTGTCCATGGTCGGATTTTCTCCGGTTTGGATCCCGGTCTCGAGCATCAAATTATTGCGAAGGCTACTTACTTGAAGGTTTTTGAGATTAAGGCTCACATGGATACCAAAGGGAAGATTCTTGGGTTACCCGCTAAGTTCTTGATGGATAGAGCTCGTCACTTTGCTAGTGTGAAGAACACAGTTGCTTTCGAGGCTATTCTTGCCTTGCTTATTTATGGATTGTTCCTCTTCCCGAATGTTGAGAACTTTGTTGACATCAACGCTATTCAGATCTTCTTGATTGGGAATCCAGTTCCCACTCTGCTTGCCGACGCTTACCATTCTATTCACCTCAGAAATTTCCATGGTGAAGGGATGATTATCTGTTGTGCACCTTTTCTTTACAAGTGGTTTATTTCTCACTTGCCGAAGTCTGCAGCTTTCTAGAATCTCAAGGATGGTTTGTATTGGTTGCGGAAAATCATGTCTCTCACTCATTCTGATATTGATTGGTGTAGCCGTGTTCCTTCCGGAGCGATGTTTATTGATAGTTGTGGTGATTTTCCCAACGTGCCTCTTCTTGGTACAAAGGGTGGAATCAGCTACAATCCAGTGTTGGCCCGTCGTCAGTTGGGATATCCTTTGCGAGAGGTACTGATGAACATTCATTTGGCCGGTCTCTTTTTCAAGGAAGAACAGTCTCTGGTTGCTCTCAAGAGAGAAATTTGGAAGCTTGGTGCAATATTCGTAGAAAAGGAAAGGAAAGTTTGGGAAATCCGAATTCTATCTCTTTGGAACCTTACCTCTAGTGGGTTAAAAATAGAGCTATTACTTTGAAGATGCCTTATGCGCGTCAGGAACCTTTATCTCTAACTGCAAAGAAGCATATCCTCTACTTTATAAAAGACACAGAGAAGCTTCAGATTACTTTGGACGAGATGTAACAAGAGAGAGATGCTTGGAAGAACAAGTATCAGATTGTTGAGTTAGAGAATGCAAGACTTCAAGAGCACTTCAAGAAGAAGAGTGAAGAAAAAGCTGCCAACAAGAAGAGAAAGGGGCAAGAGGATTGATGTTCCTCTCGCATTCGGCCAGTTTTCGATATTCCGAAGAGTTCAGAATCTCCTTGGAAGTTAATCGTTGATCAGTTGCTGATTGAGAAGACTCAGATGCAGGCCCACATTAAGAAGCTGGAAGATAGAGATGGGACTTCTTCTCATAGGATTCTCTAGGGATCTAGTTTTCTTTATTCTCTTTTGTTTTAGGATTCTTGAATTTGTACTTCCGAGATGTAATATCTTCCATCATTAATGAATGAGATTTTAGTATTTCAAATAACAATGTTTGCAATATGCCTTATAGTTCCTTGAAACTTTGCATTTGCATCTTGCATATCAAGCATCATTCTGCATTGTTTCTTGCCTTTTTGAGGTGTCTTATTGTTTCCCTTTGGTCTTCATTCAGCCAAGCTGTCGCACCAGTATAATACTCGGGCTAATCTGATGAAGAAGATAGATCAATTGCAACAAGAAAACCGCGAGCTTCGTGAAGAAGTGACGACTCTGAAGGATGGTTTGGAAAGACTCACTGCTATGATGGAAGCTCTGGTGGCTGCTCAGAATCAGCCACCACCTCCTCCTCCTCCGCTTTCAACTCATGTGTAAAGGACAATCATTTCTGAGGTTGTCTCCACGCCCATCTCTATGGCACCTGCTAGTGTTCCTCAATACTCCATGCCTCCTGGTTTCCCCTGGGGCATGCCTCATAACTTTGTTCCTGAGGGTTATCAACCACCACCACCTCCTGAAGTTCCAGTTGTTCCTACCGTTCAACCTGTAATGACTGTACCACCGACTGTGGTTCATACTGTTCCTTTTGGTGAAGAACAGATTTTCCATACTGCTCCAAGTGAGAATTCCAGTGCGTATGATAGAATGGAAGAAATTCAAGACCAGTTTGCGGAAATGCAGAAAGAAGTCAAAGCTCTGAGAGGTAAAGAGATGTTTGGAAAGAATGCACATGAGTTATGCTTGGTTCCTAATGTGAAGATCCCGCATAAGTTCAAAGTCCCTGACTTTGAAAAGTATAAGGGTAACTCTTGTCTGATGAGTCATTTGACTATGTATGCTCGTAAGATGTCGGCTCAGAAGGATAATGGCCATCTTCTCATTCACTACTTTCAAGACAGTTTGTCAGGTGCAGCTTTGAAATGGTATATGGGACTCGACAGTACTCGAGTTCGTACTTTCAAAGATTTAGGTTAGGCATTTATGAAACAGTACAAGTATAATGTGGATATGGCTCCTGATCATGACTAGCTTCGAGTAATGGCTTAGAAAGATAAAGAGACATTCAAAGAATACGCGCAGAGGTGGCGCGAGATTGCTGCTCAGATTAATCCTCCTTTGGAAGAAAAAGAGATGACTAAGATTTTTCTAAAAACTCTGAGTCCTTTCTATTATGAGCGTATGATTGATAGTGCCCCGAGTGATTTCACTGAGATGGTTAATATGGGGATGAGATTAGAAGAAGGTGTCCGTGAGGGACGTTTGTCAAAAGATGATAATTCTGCTGGTAACTCCACGAAGTATGGCGGAGGATTTGCTAATAAGAGAGAGGGTGAGACCCATACTATTTCCCATGGAGGGTGCAAAAAGAGTTACAGTAAGAATAATCAGTGTCAGCAACATGTTGCATCTATTACTCCTATTATCAGTTCAACTCCTGTTGTTCAGGCAGCTTCTGTGCAGCAACAACGTTCTAATTAACAGAGCAATCAACGGGGCCATTTTCAGAAAGATTTTGACCCGATTCCGATGACCTATATAGATTTGCTTCCTTGCTTAATTCAGAATAATCTTGTTCAGACCCGTCAACCGCCTGTTGTTCCGAAAGATTTGCCATGATGGTATAAACCTGAAGCTCATTGCGTTTTCCATCAGGGAGGAGCGGGACATGATACTGAGAACTGTTATCCATTGAAGATGGAAGTTCAAAGGTTGGCTAGGAGTGGTATTTTGTCTTTCAAAGATTCCAGCCCTAATGTCCAATCAAATCCTCTGCCCAATCATGGCAAGGCATCTGTCAATATGGTTTATGGTTGTCCTGGTACATTCAAAATCTTTGATATCCGTTGGATCCGAAGATCTCTTGTGGAAATGCATGCACTTTTGAGTGAATACCATGATATTGATCATGACTATGCATCTTGCTGTATTTGTTCCGTGAATCCTCGTGGTTATGTGATAGTGAAGAGGGACATTCAGAGGATGATGGATGAAAATTTGATTGAAGTCACTGCTAAAAGGGATGAATATTAGAATGAGGTGAATGTTATTGCACCACACTTTAATATTCCTGAACGTGTTGTTATCTCTTATGATAGTCAGAAAACCGCTATTACGCCTTTGGTCATTCGGTTTCCCGGCCCGGTACCCTATGAATCTGACAAGGCTGTTCCGTATAAGTACAACGCTACCATGGTAGGAGATGGTAAGGAAGTGCCCATTCCTTCTTTGTCTTCTGTGGTAAGCATCGCTGATGTGAGTAGAGTGACCCGAAGTGGTCGTGTCTTCGCTCCTGAGCCTCCAAATATTGTAGAGAATGTTATTGCTGGCAAACAAACTCAAGATGAGACTAATGTAGATGCTTCTGGTCAGTCCAGTGGTTCGAAGGCTTACGAGGATGAAGTGTTGAAATTGATCAAGAAGAGTGATTACAGTGTTGTGGATCAACTCTTGCATACCTCGTCCAAGATTTCAGTGTTGTCCTTACTAATGAATTCTGAAGTTTATAGGAAATCTTTGCAGAAGGTTTTGGAATAAGCATTTATTGAGCATGATGTGACTATTAATCAGTTTGATGAAATTGTTTCCAACCTCACAACATGTAATAATTTGAGTTTCTGTGATGAAGAGTTACCCGAGGAGGGGAGAAATCAAAATTTGGCTTTACATATCTCCATGAACTGTCAAGAAGATGCACTTTCCGATGTGTTTGTTGATACTGGTTCTTCTTTGAATGTGTTTCCAAAATCTACTTTACCAAAGCTTTCTTACCAAGGTCCTCCCATGAGGTATAGTGGAGTTGTTGTTAAATCTTTTGATGGATCTCGAAAAACTGTGATTGGAGAAGTTGATCTTCCAATCAAAATAGGACCATGCTTCTTCCAGATTACTTTTAAAGTAATGGATATTTGTCCTGCTTATAGCTATCTGCTTGGCCGACCCTGGATTCATGAAGCTGGGGCAGTGACTTCAACTCTTCATCATAAATTGAAATTTGTTAAGAATGATACGCTGGTAATTGTTGGAGGTGAGCAGCAATGCTGGTGAGCCACCTTTCATCCTTTTCGTATGTTGATGCTGATGAAACTGTTGGAAATCCGTTCCAAGCTCTTTCCGTTGATAATAAAGTTGTTAAGAAGAATGAGTTACCCATGTCTTCTTTGAAAGATGCTCTAAACGTGTTAAAGACTGGTCGATCTGATGGTTGGGGCCGGGTCATTGATGTGGTTGATAACCTGGGCAAAACTGGTTTAGGCTTTACGCCTGGTACAGTCAGAAGAGATTTGAAGCGTATTAATGAGGCCTTTCACAGTCCCAGATTCATCAACAAAGATCACTCTATTGCTGCCATCATTGAGGATGATGAAGAGGAAGAACTTCCCAACTTCGTGACACATGGACAAGTTTTTCAGAATTGGATAGCTGTTGATGTTCCCACTGTTTTTCATATTTCAAAGTAATTTGTTTTTGTTTTCTTTCAAAAATCCTTTCACTCTGCCCAAGGTGAAAGTGAATTTGTGAGGGATTTGTTTCAAATTTTATCATCATCAATAAAATGTTATTTTGTTTATCCATATTATGTTTTCCCTTTTTGCTTTATTTCTGAAAAATGGTAACATAAAAAACAAAAAAATAATAATAATGAGATGATCACTTCTATCTGCATAATACTTGCACTTTTGTTCATATTCTAAAATCAAACATAAACCATTGTGCAGATTGATTGTTAAACCCATTGAAAACAATGACCCTATGCCCTCTCCCAACTTTGAGTTCCCTGTGTTTTGGGCTGAAGAAGAGGATATCAAAGAGATTCCCGATGAAATTTCTCGGTTGCTTGAGCACGAGGAAAAGGCCATTACGCCTCATGAAGAGCCGATGGAATTGGTTAATTTGGGTTCAGATGATGATATAAAAGAAGTCAAGATTGGGGCACTGCTTCAGTTAGATGTTAAGAAGAGGATTGTGGAGCTTCTTAGAGAATATGTTGACGTGTTTGCTTGGTCCTATCAAGACATGCCTGGGCTTGATACTGATATTGTGGAGCATAGATTGTCGTTGAAGCCTGAATGTCCGCCTGTGAAGCAGAAATTGAGAAGAACTCATCCTGACATGGCTGTGAAGATCAAAGAGGAGGTTCAAAAGCAGATTGATGCTAGTTTTCTTGTGACTTCTTAGTATCCTCAATGGGTGGCCAATATTGTGCCTGTTCCAAAGAAAGACGGAAAATTCCGAATGTGCGTTGACTATGGAGATTTGAATAAAGCGAGTCCAGAAGATGATTTTCCATTGCCACACATTAATATGCTAGTAGATAATACTGCAAAATTCAGTATCTTCTCTTTTATGGACGGATTTTCCGGTTATAATCAAATAAAGATGACACCCGAGGATATGGAAAAAACAACATTCATCACACCCTGGGGAACATTCTGTTACAGAGTGATGCCTTTCGGTTTGAAAAATGCTGGTGCAACGTACCAGAGAGCTATGACCACTTTGTTCCATGATATGATGCATAAATAAATTGAGGTCTATGTGGATGATATGATTTGTAAGTAGAAGACTGAAGAAGATCACATTGAGTACTTATTGAAGTTGTTTCAGCGTTTGAGAAAGTTTAAGCTCCGTTTGAATCCTAATGAATGCACTTTTGGTGTCCGTTCTGGAAAACTGTTGGGCTTTATTGTCAGCCAAAAAGGCATTGAAGTTGACCCTGGTAAAGTTAAAGCTATTCAGGAAATGCCTGCGGCCAAAACAGAGAAACAAGTAAGAGGATTGTTGGGACGTCTGAATTACATCTCCCGATTTATATCCAATATGACTGCCACATGTGCACCGATCTTCAAGCTTCTTCGCAAAGATCAGGGTTGTGTCTGGACAGAGGATTGTCAGAAAGCTTTTGAAAGGATTAAAGAGTATCTGCTTGAACCTCCGATTTTGTCTCCTCCCGTGGAAAGAAGACCTTTGATCATGTATTTGACTGTGCTGGAAGAGTCTACGGGCTGTGTTCTGGGTCAACAAGATGAATCTGGCTGAAAGGAATTTGCCATTTATTATTTAAGCAAGAAGTTCACCGATTGTGAGTCTCGGTACTCAATGCTTGAAAAGACATGTTGTGCTTTAGCTTGGGCGGCCAAGCGCCTCCGCCAGTATATGTTGAATCATACAACTTGGTCGATATCCAAAATGGATCCAATCAAGTATCTTTGAAAAGCCTGCTTTAACTGGGAGGATTGCTCGTTGGTAAATCTTATTGTCGGAATATGATATCGAGTACTGAACTCAAAAAGTGATAAAAGGAAGTGTTTTGGCTGACCATTTGGCACGCCAGCCAATTGATGATTATCAACCTATCAGGTTTGATTTTCTTGATGAAGATGTGATGTATCTAAAGGTTAAAGATTGTGAAGAACCATTACTTGATGAAGGGCCTGAGCCTGGATCCCGTTGGGGTTTGATTTTTGATGGAGCCGTTAATTAATATGGCAATGGTATTGTTGCAATAATTATTACTCCTCATGGTTCTCATATTCCTTTCACTGCAAGGTTGATGTTCACTTGCACAACTAATGCGGCTGAGTATGAAGCATGTATTATGGGCTTGGAAGAAGCCATTGATTTAAGAATCAAGATTCTTGATGTATACGGAGATTCAGCCCTGGTGATTGATCAGATTAAAGGAGAATGGGAGACACGTCAACCTGATTTGATTCCTTATCGAGATTATGCAAGAAGTTTGTTAACTTTCTTCAATAAGGTTGAGTTCTACCATGTACCCAGAGCAGCAAACCGAATGGCGGATGCTTTAGTCACTATATCCTCCATGATTGTGGTGAATTTGTGGAATGGTGTACCCAAAATCAATATTATGCAGCTTGATAGACCAGCTCATGTGTTTGTGGTTGAAGAGGTTGTTGATGATAAACCGGGGTATTATGATATTAAATTCTTTCTTCAAAATCAAGAGTACCCGCTTGGGGCATCCGAGAAAGATAAGAAGACTTTGAGAAGGTTGGCTTGTAGTTTCTTCTTGAATGATGATGTGCTGTATAAAAGAAATTATGACATGGTCTTGCTCAGATGCGTGGATAGATACGAAGCAGACATGTTGATGAAAGAAATTCATGAAGGATCTTTTGGTACCCATGCCAATGGGTATGCAATGGCTAAGAAAATGTTGAGGGCAGGTTACTATTGGCTGACAATGGAATCTGACTGTTACAAATTTGTGAAGAAGTGCCATGAGTTCCAGGTTTATGCTGACAAAATTCATGTGCCTCCAACTCCTCTCAATGTTATCTCTTCTCCATGGCCTTTCTCCATGTGGGGCATTGATATGATTGGAATGATTGAGCCTAAAGCGTCGAATGGACACCGTTTCATATTGGTGGCTATTGACTATTTTACCAAGTGGGTGGAAGCGGCATCATATGCCAATGAGACCAAGCAAGTAGTGGTCCGGTTTATCAATAACCAAATCATCTGTCAGTATGGTGTTCCGAGCAAGATTATCACTGATAATGGGTCGAATTTGAATAACAAGATGATGAAGGAATTATGTGATGAGTTTAAGGTTGAGCATCATAATTCTTCTCCTTACAGACCCAAGATGAATGGGGCTGTTGAAGCTGCTAATAAGAATATTAAGAAGATTGTTCAAAAGATGGTTGTTACTTACAAGGATTGGCATGAGATGCTCCATTTTTCTTTGCATGGGTATCGTACATCCGTCCGCACTTCAACAGGGGCAACCCCTTTTTCTCTTGTTCATGGTATGGAAGCAGTGCTCCCGGTAGAGGTTAAAATCCCTTCTATGAGAGTTTTGATGGAAGCTGAATTGTCTGAGGCTGAATGGTGCCAAAGCAGATATGACCAGTTGAATTTGATTGAAGAGAAAAGAATGACGGCCTTGTGTCATGGCCAATTGTATCAACAGAGATTGAAGAAAGCTTTTGACAAGAAGGTTCGACCTCGTGTGTTCAGAGAAGGCGACCTCGTGCTCAAGAAGATCTCGACTTTTACCAATGATTCTAGGGGCAAGTGGACTCCGAATTATGAAGGCCCATATATTGTCAAGAGAGCCTTCTCTGGCGGTGCATTACTTCTAACAACTATGGATGGTGAAGATTTCACTCGTCCTATGAATGCCGATGCAGTCAAGAAATACTTTGCCTAAAAAAATAAAAGAACAGCTCACTAAGTTGAAAACTCGAAAGGGCGGCTTATGCAAAAATGAACGTCTCGGTGGGCTGAAAACCCGAAAGCGCGGTCCAGGAAAAAATTAGAGACAAAAACAGAAATAATCATCCTGGTAGATTGAAAACCCGAAAGGGGAATCTAGGCAAAAGTTTGGGATTATGGCAAGTAACTGCATCTGGCCAGTCTTAATCATTTGAAAGCAACATTGTCCGTCAAGGATTCTGCTTCAATCATCCTCAACTGAAGTTTTGAGCACATCAGAATTCAAAGTTGTTAGGGAGAATAGTGGTCATTGTATTTTAATGTAACCCTTTCCATGTATTTACCATTTTTTAAAACTTTGTAATGATCTATGGAGTTACGCCATTTGCGGACTTCCATTCTATTAATAAAATTTGGGCCTTTGTCCCTTTGTTTGCAATTCCTATTTTGTTTCTGATGCAAAATTTCATTTATTTTTTATGATGATTTTTGAAACAAAATGCAAATAATTGATTAAATTTTTGAAAATCATAAAAACATTTCCCTTTGATTTATGAATGCAAAAGGGAACATCAACGGTTATTCCAAGACTGGTAGGATCAATGTTTTCCTCAGCAAGGTTCGTTCTCGCCCCTTTGGCAGAATTTATTGACAGCTCCCCAGTAGAGTTTGTCGATATTCCCCAGTAGAGTTTGTTGATATTTCCTCAGTAGAGTTTGTTCCTATGAATGTGATCAGTTGTTGACAAGATGATAGGTCCCTTCAAGGTTGTGTTATGATGCATTGAATTCATAAGGGTCAATGCTGTTTAGTTTTTCCCCAGCCAAGTTTTGATCCAAATCCTCTCCAGCTGATTATGTTATGGTCAGGCAGTTGAGTAGTTTTGAGGTCCCATTCTCCTTAATGGTGGTCCCCACGCAGAGATACGTTTTCGCTGTCCCTAGCAGAAATCATATGAGGAATCTCCACTCAGTGTTTTACCTTCTAGGTGTATTATTGTTGCTTTGGATATTCCCCAAACGCAGAACATCGTTATCTTCCCTGGCAAGTCCAGGACGTATTTCTCTCCAGATTTTTTGTTTTCAGAGAAAATTGTGCATCACTATTTTGGGTGTTCCCCAGTGAAGTTGCCGATGATATCTCTATTCGAGGAATATTGATATACTAGTCACCTGTTGGGTTTTCTCTCATTCATGATGAGTATTGATCTAAAATCCCCCACAGTTTGACCTTGTTGTTGTTTTCCTCAACAAGTCCAGGTTGTTTTGCTCAGAATTGGTTAATCTCCAGAGAGCTTTTCTCTTGTATCTCCAGCAGATCTGCCTGGTATTTACGATTGGATTTGGCGTAGATATTTATATGTCTACATATCCCCAGCGGATGCATTATTTCTCCGCAGCAGATCTCTTCATCCTTTTGGAATGGAAGTTCTTGTGAATTCTTTATGAACCCCTGGAAATGTCCGAAAGATTTGGGTTGTTATGATTCCCCAATAGCTTTCCTTCCATCCTTAAAGCAGAGTTTATGTTTTATCCTCTTTGTGGATCAATGATGTTAGAAGATTGATATTTAGGGTTTTTCCCCAAGGAGTATTTTCTTTTCTCCAGAAAGATTTGAGCCTTGTAGTAGGATTTATTTTCCTTTGATGGCTTCTGCAGGATTTCTTCAGCTAAATGTCTAGCAGAGTTGCTAATGGTATCTCCATCTTGTTGAGATTAGCCGAGTATTCGGTGGTGTTGTGATGTTTTTCCACCCTCTGTTTACCCTTTATGTCTGTTTTGTCAGCATATTCATACTCATACGCATTGCATGCGCATTCTTTCGTTGTGCATAGCATGTTGTTGTTGCATTGTTCATTTTTCCATTTGTGCTGGTGTTTCTTTGCTCTCTGGTGTTGTTATCCCCGCAGAGCGTGTGTGTCCTCCCTCCATTAGAGTGTCGACCCGTAAGCAGAAAATGCCTATCTTTGTTAATTCCCCACTGAGTTTATTTCTCGTGGAAGATTTTGATTCAGTTTCCTCCCCAATTCATTTGTCGGGATGGAAGTAATCCCCAGTCGAGATATTTCCTCCTCAGGATGAGTCTTGTTTGACCGTTTCTCTCTGGTTTATTCCCGGATTAAATTTTGGTCCCTTGCTTTGGGCTTATCACCTTTGTCGTCCTGCCTTTTGTTGGTAGTAGGTGATATAGTCGGTTTATTGCCTTTGTCGTCCTGCCCTGTGTTGGTAGTAGGTAATATAGCCGGGTTTGATTACCTTGTTGTAGCTATCACTCATTTGATAGTTGGTAATCTCTCCCTTCTTTGCTCGAATTTATCACCTTTGTCGTCCTGCCCTTATGGGTGGAGAAGAAGTGATTATCCTAAAGCATAAAGTAAAAGCTAGGGAAAAGAAGGATCTAACCAAAATGGAGCCACTTCAAAGAAATATTAAAAGAATTCCATCCTTAAGAAAAATGACCAAATAAAGGCAAGTCTTCAATCAATACTCCAAGCAAAGGGATAAGAAGTCCTAAATCTAGGTCCATAAGTCCAATATTACTTCAAAAGAGGTCCATAAAGAGATCACTCCAAAGCATAGGATAGTAACTGTAACAGCCCGCAGCTCAATTGGTAGTGGGAATGCATTGAACGTGGTACTTATCCCCAGGTACACGGTTCGATTCCCACGGGAGGGAAAAACACTAGTATAGTTGAAAAAGGGGGGCTAGTGATTAAGTCTGAGTTGGTAATAGTGCCGGGACTCGTGCGCGAGCGGCCGCGGGCTGTTACAGACAGCCGAAGAGAAGGCTGTATCTGGTGCTCCTATTGGGGATCTAGGCGTTTATTTCTACGAATAAATGAAACGGTGTTACCTATTTCTAGACGTAGTTGCCGGGGAAACTCGAAATATCTATACTATTATTACACAGTAGATATGAGTTTATGAAAGGAGACTTACAGTGAGCAGCCCCACAATACAGTTTATATTATATGAAAGCAGTAAATGAAAGCGTTAACCACTTACTCGGTTGTAGTGCTTCCATGCTGTTTGGTTAGTTGTTCAACAAAGAAAGATAAAAACAACAGTATATTCAAAATCAAAGGAGAAAGTGCTTTGAAAAAGAAAGATTTGGGGCTTACAGCTCAAGGAGAGGCCCAGGGTTTTATCAGTGAGCGCACTGTTTGACTTTGTACAGCGGGACTTATACAAGTGACTGGGGCCCAAAAAGGTTTTCTGTACAAAGGGATGGGTCTTACACTCTCTCAAGAGGCCCAAAAAGGTTTAAAGAAAAATAAATGGGTCTTACTACTCGAGGGTAGGCCCAGATGGTTTTTATTTTTAAACGGGCGACGATCGCGCCGTTTGCTTGTACAGAGGGACTTATACAATGAGTGAGGCCCAAAAAGTTTTTGTACAAGGGGGGATGGGTCTTACACTCTCTCAAGAGGCCCAAAGAGTTTTGAAGAAAAAATAAATGGGTCTTACTACTCGACGGTAGGCCCAGATGATTTTTGAAAAGGTGACGATCGCGCCGTTTGTTTTTTGACGGTATCGGGACTTATACAATAAGTCAGGCCCAAAGATGATTTGGTAAAAAAAAAACGGTTGGGTCTTACACTCTAATAGAGGCCCAAAAAGGTTTAAAGGAAAAAGAGTGGGGCTTATAACACGAAGGTAGGCCCAAAATGTTTTGTTTAAAAATGGCGATCGCACTGAGGTTTTCTTTTAACGCAGAGGGACTTATACAATAAGTGAGGCCCAAAATGTTTTGGTTAAAAGGGGGATTGGGTCTTACACTCTAATAGAGGCCCAAAGTGTTTTGAAAATGATTTTTTGAGGGTTGAATTAATCCAAAAACCTAATTTGTTTTCAAAATGTATTTAATTGAATAAAAATTCAATTAAAATGATCAAAAATTGTTTAACACATGGAAAACAAATTGTGATCTTGGATTAATGCTTCAAAAATTAAGTATTGACCTACAAAATAATTAGGACGCATTAAAAGTAGCAAAATCAATGTAGAAAAAATATTTAAAATGCCAAAAACAATCAAAATATTAATTCTTTACAAAAATATCAATTTTATGAAATAAATAATATTTTTGGGATTTTTTGATAAAATAAAATATTTTAACATTTTTTTGAATTATTAAAAAAAGAATCAACTCAAAATCATTAAAACTCAGAGAGAAATTAATTTTTGAATCAATTAAACAAAATCACAAAATTCAAATATTCAAATATATGAAAATGGCGCCAAGAACAACACCAAGAACACGCGCGTTTTTTCAGTTTGCCCAGATTTGCATTTTCCATTCAATCTCACTGAATACGTAATTATAACATGCAATCCACATATCATTATGCTCGCCTCAACCTCACGATCATGTCTATGTACTTTAATTTCATTTAAATTAAACATACAACAAGAAATCACGAAGAGACCTCAAGAACCCTAATTTACGCATGAAGGCTAGGATATTTGATACACGATTCAAACAATGCAATTAATTGAGGGAAAACATTCCATGCATGATTATGAACATATGGCCAAATTATTGTGCAAAGAAATATGCATAGATTGAGAGATGACCAAGTATGTGCTTACCTCCAAGTCATGACAGCAAGTGCAGATGTGATTTTGAGTTGGAGGTGTTACAGACAAGTTGTGACGATCTGGACAGCTTCCCTACACCATATGGATCGTGTTTGAACACTTGGATTGAATTGAAATGGACTGGATCAGTTTATGGCATCTCAGCTGCAACTTCACTTCAAACTTGTGTGGATGGCAAGTGATTTTGAGATTTTGATGTTCCAGATGTTATGTGAGTGTTTGATCAGCTCATATGTGATGTATGTGAGGTGTGTGAGTGATTGGTTTGTGCAGAATTGCTCTCAAACTCAAAACCCGATAGCTACCTTGTTAAGAAAGGCATTTTTTCCAAGAGAAAAAGATTTTGAGGAAAGCATCTGTTAGATGGCTTTGGTGTACTTAAATTGACCACAATTGAGCTCTATTTATAGTAGAGCAAGTTTGTTTTGCAAGGAATAGTACATGTCAGCTGGTAAGTAGGTTTCCTCAATGTTGGCCAATGGAAATGAAAGTCTCCTCTAGCCATTGACTAGAGGTTAGGGCACAGAGCTTTGGTCCCCTTGGTCTTGGATAAGTCTTGACTGATTTCAGATGAGAATGGCTCAGTCCATGCCACCTTGATGGTTCCATTGAATGCCTCATTCCAAATTTGAAGTCTTGTCCCTATTTTGGCCATTCTAGGTTCAACATGCTATTCCTTGTTCCTTGGACCTTGGAGGCTTGGCTCAGTGATTGTCCCCTTTGGATTCAATCCTCTGAGGTGTCCAAGTGGATTGGAGCAATTGCAATTGGCTGATTTTGGAAAATTGAGCCAAAATGCAAATTCTGCCTTGCTTTGACAGATTTCAGCAAGGCAACTTGACAATGTTGTATCTCATGGTGTAGGTTGAATTTGGCAATGTTCTTGGCCATTTTGGAAAGCCCTAACGTGATACAACAACTGTTTGAACAAGTTTGGTTTTGATCTCTTTTGATTCCAAGTGAAAAATCCCCCTACATTTGGCAAAAAGTGAAGCAGAATTCTGACTTAGTGAAAATTTCACTAAGTGTTGGAAAAAGTGACATTTTCACTTTTCAGCCACTTTGATCACTCCATAACTCAAAATCCTTAATGAATTGGAATGACTTGTAGTTGAAGTATTTGTAGGTGATAATGAGGGCTACAAATCCATCTTTGGATGAGAAAAAAATGGCCTTGTGGTTTAGGAGTTATGGTCCTCCAAAGTTGGTACCTTTGCCACTTTATTTTTAACTTAGAAAAATTTCTAAGTTTTATGGTTACCCCTTTTACAAGTTATCTCACTTTTCTTGATTTTTCTTGATGAATGATGATTCAAATCATACATTAACATCATTTTAGGGTTAAAAATCCATTTTGGTGAAAAATCTCAAAAAGTCAAAGTTGACTTTTGTGCACGGTTGACTTTTTATCAGATGAATTCCAAACTGTGCAATTCTTCTGGAAATCATGTCCTTGACCTAAATCAAACTTGATGGACATTTTCCATGGGTGTCATAGGGTATATTCAATCATGTATTAGGGTTTGGGAGCATGTCTTGGTCAAAAGTCAAAGTTACAGTTGACTTTTCCCTTAAAACCCTAATTGTGGTGCAGATGAAAATGAAACTTGTTGCTCAAGCTTCTTGGATCAATCCATAGATTCGATGACCCTGAGGAGTTGCTTTTCTCATAACACTCACTTAAATCCTTCATTGTAATATTTTGCAATATCTCATATTGAGTTTCTTTAGAAATACCACTCGATATTGTTTGTTGATTCATGGAATTCTTAATAAAGATGTTTTTTAGCGGATGTCGAAGATGTGAAGCATTGTTATTTGTGGTGGGGAAGAATTGAAGAGATTGGTCAAAAGTAGGGAGTAATGTTCGGATTTTCCCATTTTCGAATATGTCATCGGCAAATATATGCATTCCTTGGACACCAGTGCATGCAAAACTAAATTCTTGTTCTTCATTATTTTCTTCATCACTTTTTTGAATTTCTTGATTGGTGCTACAACGTGATTCATATTTTTCTTGAACGGGAGCAAAGACTTCAAAATCTAAAATAGTTTTGTTGTCAATTTGGTTTTTTGTGCTACAATATGAATCAAGATTATCTTGAATGAAAGCAAAGTTATCAAAATCCATAGAAGCATCGTCACTTATTTGGTCTTTTGTTCCATAACATGGGTCAACTTTATCTTGAATTGGAGATAAGCAAGTAAAATCAAGGAAATGGTGAGGAGTACAAACAATTGATAGTGCTTGCACCCTTAACATCTCCATATTTGAGTTTGCTTTCTGCATTTTGTTTCAATAGAGAGATTCAGATATGTGGTAAAGTGAATGGAATATTGAAAGTGATCGATAAATGAGAGAAACTTATATACAAACATCAATTTGTTATTGTATTATGTTAGTTCAACAGAACTCGGTTAGCTTGGATATTTAAGGAGGTAGTTACACACGGAAGGTGTGAAGATTATTGAGAACTTGCTAATTCGTTTTACGTTAAACCTTATATTTGTTTCTAAAAAATTTTAGGCCAGATAAATTTTATTTTAATTTTTTTCATTAAGAATATGAAATTTGGTATTTAAAATCATTTCCCCTCTTTCAAAAAATTACTTGTCTGTTATTATGTTTTCGAGGTATTAAACTGCTTATGGGTAAGTGCAACCGCTTCAGTTTTACTTGTTAGTGGATACTTATATAGTTTGTTTGTTGGTTTCGAGTTTCTAGTAGGTTACTAAATTAAGAATGCCAATATAAAATTGAAAAAACTTAAATTAAGCATGGATGGAAAGCCTTTATATTTAAAATTCATAACATTGTCCTTATGTAGAAAGTATATTTTAAAAAATATTTTAAAAGGGAAATACTTAATTTTTCATTAGGAGATAAAACATGTGGTTGTATTGTTACGAATCGTGCTTTAACTTTTCATATTCTCTATTAATTTAAAATATTCAAAATAACTATAAATATAATCTAAACAGAGTCTCATATCGGTCCTATTTATTTTCCTTCACTGTGCAATAATAAAAACTTATTTAGTTTCTTAATGTTGATACATCTATTGTTGATGATTACACGTTATTATATTTATAATGAAATAAATTTTAATATGAAAAATTATTAAGGTAAAATCTAAATAATATTCAAATCAATCTTAGATCTTTTATATTGTAACATCCCCGAAATTGAAAAGCAACTTAATAACCATTTTAAGTTTTATAGTTGAAAATTATATGATTTATTATAGAAAATTATTATATATTAAATGTATTAATACTTTTTCATTTAAGATATGCAAGTTAGTTTGTTTTTAAAATGATATTAGGAAATGTTCTATTAAGGTAAAGATGAGACACACATTCACATATAGTTTGTGTTATGTTTTATTTTACTTTGTTCTTGGAGATGAATGGTTTGTCCATAATAATTATATTACAATGATCTCTCTATCTCATTACATTTTCTGTAAGTTTTCCTTTTGAGTTTATTTCTTGCAGGGAAAACATAAGAGAAGACATTTTTTCTGTCATTTTACTAGAGCATTTCTGTGCATGTGTGTATAGAGATCAAAGGGAAAGGAAGAAATTTAATGGGAAAAGGAGAAGAGGACTTTTCATTTGTGTATGAAAGTTTATTATATGAAATATATGTTTACATTTTGTTACTTTATTTTTCTATTTTTATCTTGAACTTTATAATCTACCGTATTGATTTACTTGAATTTTAAGAGATAATTCAATATATTTTGTTTTTTGGAGTCTCAAATTTTATAAAATTCCAAGTATAATTTAACAACTAAACATTTAAAAAAAAAGAAGAAAAAAGGTATCATGTGTCATTGTAATGGAATGTACCTTAGAATCATATTTCTTCAATACGTGTTAATCAAGAAAACTATAAGATACTTATTTACTAGATCCAATTTGTGATATAAGTTAATTCTTTTCCTTTTGTCTATTTTATCTTTAATTATTTAAGTGATCACTTTTAAGTACCTATATAAACTCCCCTTCACATTGTTTTCTCTATTGACATAAAGAAAAAACACTAATGCAAAACAAACAAGTAAAATTCCAAAGAAGTTCTAAATCTATTTTTGTAGAGCCTATATGTAAAGACCATATACAATACATGCCTCAAATCATATATTATACATGAGTATCACTTTTTGGTACTGAAACATAATAAGTTCCTAGTTAACACATTATACATATAAATGCCTCTAATACAAAACACCTAAAAGTCTAAGGCATTACATATACAAGATGTTCCAAAATGATAAAAACTAAGAACTAGATCAAAACAATGATCTCAAAACATAACGCCATAGCGGAAGCCATGCCATCACAAAACCACGATCCGTAAGGAAAGTCAATTAACCTTGTCCTTACCCTTCGCCAAACCTGCAGAACCTGTGATGTAAACAACAACAGTGGGGTGAGATACATCAAATCTCAGTGAGTTCCCTATCTTAAAGTCCTCTCGGCTTTACAAGGTTCTAACAAAGTCCTAACTCATGTCCACGGGGAAAGGGGAAAGACCATGAGTACACACACACAAGTAACCGTCACGGTGAGCCTGTAAACTCACACTAGTACCGAAGTACCTCTTGAGCCTGTAAACTCAAGGATTCACAAAGTACCGAAGTACGTTCTGAGTCCGTACACTCAAGAACTCACATATCAATAACCAAAACCAGGGCATCCCCTTTTCCCGTACCCTTCTACGTCTAGAAGGAGATCCGAGTCATGGATCCTCGAATTACTTGGCATACGAATTGGATTCGGGATCACTGGCCGTACACCGTGATCCGTCACTTCTCACGGACCGTACGCCGTCTCAAGTCTCTACCCGTAGGTTCCAATCGTACTAACATGGGACTCAAACCTGCCAAGTAATGGTGCATATGTTTCAGAGGAGCTCGAGACCCATGAAACGCACTAACACAACTCTGTGGTTATTGATAAACAGAATGCACACGCCTCGGCCTTTCATGCACGAGCGTTGCCACACATAAGACTCCACATTCCAACACTGTTTAGGGTAATAATACTCACTCTACCTATCTCATATTTTAGCATACATTTTCACAACAAA
This sequence comes from Lathyrus tuberosus, assembly GCA_022829125.1. Lineage (NCBI taxonomy): Eukaryota > Viridiplantae > Streptophyta > Magnoliopsida > Fabales > Fabaceae > Lathyrus > Lathyrus tuberosus. The sequence goes on from JALAZF010001082.1 coordinate 89,636, forward strand.
TTCACATCATTTACAACTAAAAGTCGACAAAACGACAATAATTAAAAATCCTGATATAGTTAAATCGGCCGACAATCTTAAAACCAACGAATTAAGAAAGTACATTTTATTATCTTTCCAACGATACCAAAATTGTTCCAATCCGAGTTACGCACAAAAAGTTACGGCAATGTGAACAATCGATCGGAAAAATAAATCACAACAGCAGAATTCTGTAACTCTCCTGGCCGTACGCGTACTGGCACTCCCCGTACGCGTATTGCCCATTTGCTCGCCCAGCCATACGCGTATTGCCCAAGGCCATACGCGTATGGGCAGAGACATATTTCCCTTGAAATTCCTGTTTAAAAGCCCAATACGCGTATTACCATGTCTCATACGCGTATTGCCTTGTCCATACGCGTATCATCCCATTTCCTTTATACCCATACGCGTATTGCCCTACTCAATACGCGTATGGCCCTGCGTGATACGCGTATGGGCAGTTTGAACCCAGAAATTTTCCTGTAGAATCTGTCTGCTACGGGTTGATTCAATTCAACACCAAAAATCCCATTTTTCCAGTCTAAAATTCATCAAAACATGTTATAACATAACAATCAGTATAAACATACAATCACACATTGCATTTCAGCAGTTAGATTTCGATTTTGGGCCAAATTAATCAATTTTCACAATTTCAACCTAACTCTAAACTCAAAACAAACTCTACTCTAAAGAGTCTAACTAGAACCCACCTGGATTACTAGACGAGGAGGTTGATACTGAGACGATTGAACGAAAAACATATGAATTGATGATGATTCTTGAGCTTCTTGAGAATTTCTCTTCTTCCTCTTTCTTTTCCTTTCCTTTCTTCCCTTTTTCCTTTTCTTTCTTTCTCTTTAGCTTTTGTTTGGTTTTTCAATGAAAAGAAAAGAAAATAGATAGTATAGAAACTATCATTTTTAGTAACACTACTAAATGTCCAAAATTAGCTCAAATACATCCAATTATAAAAACTCAACGTTAAATTCTATTAATTTAATCGACTCTGAGTTCGTCAGTTTACTCTAATTATTTTATCAAATAATTACTCAGAGTACCCCGGAACCCAGTTGATCATAATAATATTAACCAGAGCGTTTATAAATTTACGGGGTATTACATCCTCCCCCCCTTAAATAGAAATTCGTCCTCGAATTTAGAATATTACCTGAACAGATGTGGATAAGAATCTCGCATTTCCGATTCTAGTTCCCAAGTAGCATCGCCCGGATGCGTCATATCCCATTGCACCTTAACAAGTGGAATATCTTTGTTCCTTAACACTTTTGTTTCCCTTCCCACAATACAACTCGGTTGTGGTTCAAAAGTCAAATCCGCTTCAATTTCCACTGATTCGGGTAGAATTGGCTGAAGAGGATCAGGAATAAACTTACGGAGCTGAGATACGTGAAAAACGTCATGCATCTCGGATAGAGAGGGTGGTAAGGCTAATCTATAAGCAACTTCACCAATCCTTTCTAAAATCTGATACGGTCCCACGTATCTCGCGACTTAAACGGTCCTTTCAATCTCAATCTCGGAGTAACTTTCAGAAATACATGGTCACCTTCCTCAAATTCCAAAGGTCTCCTACGATTGTCCGCATAACTCTTTTGACGATCTTGTGCTTGTTTAACCTTCTCGCGGATCATTCGAATGTTTTCCGTAGTCTCTTGAATAATCTCGGGTCCCAAAATTCTATCTTCGCCAATTTCATCCCAACACAAAGGTGTCCTACACTTTCTCCCATACAATGCTTCATAAGGAGCCATACCGATGCTCGCATGGTAACTATTGTTATATGAAAACTCAATTAACGGTAAAAGTTCTTTCCAATTCCCTCTACTCTCTAGCACACAAGCTCTTAACATATCTTCCATCGTTTGTATTGTTCGTTCAGTCTGACCATCCGTTTGAGGATGATTCGACGTGCTCAAACACAAATTCGTACCCATCGCTTGTTGGAACACTTTCCAAAATCTCGAAGTAAACTTCGGATCTCTATCGGACACAATACTAGAAGGAATACCATGCAATCTCACAATCTCAGCAATAAACAACCTTGCAAGATGACTTGCCTTATAAGTAGTCTTTACGGCTAAGAAGTGTGCAGATTTCGTTAGTCGATCAACAATTACCCAAATAGAATCATACCCACCTTGGGTACGGGGTAAACCCACTGCAAAATCCATAGAAATACTATCCCACTTCCAAACTGGAATATCCAAAGGTTGTAACAAACCGCCCGGTCTTTGGTGTTCAATCTTCACCTGTTGGCACACCGCACATTCTGACACATATCCCGCTATATCCTTTTTCATCCCAGGCCACCAATAATCCTTCTTTAAATCCTGATACATCTTCGAAGAACCAGGATGTATCGTAAAAGTACCTTTATGAGCTTCGTCTAAAATCTTCCTTTTCAATGCCTCATCCTTCGGAACACAAATCCTTTGATTAAACAGAACAATCCCATCTGTCGCTCGTATAAAACCCGGCTGAAGTAACAACTCTTGTAACACTTCCTCTAACAATTGTGCCTGTTGAATCTCAACTCTCAAAGTAGAATTGACATTCAAATTTCCCATAATTACACCATTCGGAGTCCACACAAACTGGAGATTAAGATCTCTAAACTTTTCCAACAATGAATACTCCAAAATCATCAATTCCGCACTATGAACCATTTTCCGACTTAAAGCATCCGCTACTTTATTCGCCTTTCCTGGATTATACTTCAATTCTAAGTCATAATCCTTTAATTACTCCATCCACCTTCTTTGTCGCATATTCAACTCCTTTTGATCAAACAAATACTTCAAACTTTTGTGGTCACTGAACATTTCAAAACGTACACCATATAAATAATGACGCCACACCTTCAGTGCAAAAACCACTGCAGCTAGTTCCAAATCATGAGTCGGATAATTCTTCTCATGAACTTTTAACTGTCGAGAAGCGTAAGCTACCACTTGACCACCTTGCATCAGAACACCCCCTAATCCCCTCTTAGAAGCATCACAGAATACTTCATAAGAGCTGTTAGGATCAGGAATAATTAATACTGGAGCACTCGTCAAACTTTCCTTCAAATGCATAAAACTCTGTTCGCAACCTGAATCCCACTCAAAAGTAACATCCTTCCGAGTAAGTTTCGTCATTGGTAAGGCCAATTGAGAAAAGCCCTTAATAAACCTTCTATAGTAACCGGCCAAACCCAAGAAACTTCTAACTTCTGAAACATTTCTCGGTCTCTCCCAACTAATCACTGCTTCTACTTTCGATGGATCCACTGCCACACCACCTTGAGATATAACATGTCCAAGAAAATTAACTTCCGACATCCAAAACTCACACTTGCTCAACTTAGCAAACAATTGCTTCTCTTGCAATACCGACAAGACAATTCTCAGATGTTCTCCGTGCTCTTGTGGAGTACGAGAATAAATAAGAATGTCGTCAATAAAAATTACCACAAATTGGTCCAAGTAAGCCTGAAATATTCGATTCATGTAATCCATGAAAACAGCTGGAGCATTAGTCACACCGAAAGGCATCACTAAGAATTCATAATGACCGTAACGTGTCCTAAATGCGGTCTTTGGCACATCAGAACTCTTCACTCGAATCTGATGATAACCCGACCATAAATCAATCTTCGAGAACACACAGGCTCCTTTTAATTGATCTAACAAGTCGTCTATCCTTGGTAAAGGATACTTGTTCTTAATGGTGACTTTATTCAACTTACGATAATCAATGCACAAACGCATTCCCCCATCTTTCTTCTTTATCAACAACACTGGAGCTCCCCACGGTGAAACACTAGGCCTAACAAAATTCTTAGACATCAAGTCCTCCAATTGGTCCTTTAATTCTCTTAATTCAAACGGTGCCATCCGATACGGAGAAACGGATATAGGAGCCGTTCTCGGTATCAGGTCAATAGAGAACTCAACTTCTCTCTCCGGAGGAAGAGAAGAAACATCCTCAGGAAACACTTCAGGAAATTCACACACTATTGGAATACTCAGAACTTGCTGTTCACTACTTCCCTCCTTAGTAAGAACCAATAAAATAGATTTCTCTTTCTCAAACAAGAAATTTACCATTCCCACCGTACCTTCTAAAATCGTTGATAATACATCTTTCAGAGTAGTCTCAGCAGATGGAATAATAATTAGCTTCTCCTCACAACCGATAAAAACCGAATTAGCTGAAAGCCAGTCCATTCCCAAAACAACATCCACTTTCTTAAGCGGCAGACAAATAAGATCAATCTGGAAGACTCTTTCGTTCACCGACAACACGCAATTTTCACACATCAGGGGTGTTTCAACCATTTCATCCATGGCAGGTAGTAACCACCATAGGAGGAAACAAAGGAATAGTTTGCAACCCAAGTCGCTTCACACATCTCAAAGACACAAAAGAATGTGTAGCCCCACAGTCAAATAAAACAAAACAAGGTTGACCATTAACAAAACACGTACCCGCAATCAAGGAATTATCACCCTTTGCTTTCCTTGCATCCAGAGTATACACTCGGCCCGTAGTCTTCCCTTGTGTCTGATTTCTACCCTGAGGACAATCCCTTGCCCAATGACCCATTTTGTTACACTGATAACACCGTACTTCTTCCGATTTGCACCTACCATAATGATTCCTTCCACAAGTACGACATACTGGAGGCACACTAGTTCTAGAGCCCTGTACTTGCTTCCCTTTGGAAGACTGTTGCCTTTGCCTAAATTGTTGATTCGACCTTCCACGGTCACCTTGAGTTACCCTGTTCAAATCCACCTCCATTTGTATCTTTTTCAAGCTATTTTCCGCCACATAACATTGTCTTAACATTTCAGCATAAGTAGCAAATTCCCGTTGAGACACGCTGTGTGAAATCACAGCCCTTAACCCAAACAGAAACTGATCTATCTTCCACCTCTCATCAGGAGCATACATGGCCTGTCTAGAATAGTCAGCCATGATCTCAAATTGTTCCGCATAAGAAGCCACTGACAAATTTCCCTGTCTCAACTGTTGGAACTCAAACTCCTTTTGAGACCTTAAAGAACTCGGAAAATATTTCTCCATAAAGATTACCTTAAACTGTTCCCACACTTTCGGCACCTCCTGAGTTGTCATCAAGGCTGAAACGCTCTCCCACCACCTCATGGCAGGACCCTTCAACCAGTAAGAAGCAAAGACCACCTTATTCTCCTCACTGCAATGAACTATCTGAAATATCCGTTCCATACCTGTTATCCATTCGTGTGCCTTCACCGGATCTAGCCCTCCTTGAAACTCCGGAGGATTCATACGAACAAATTCCCTGTAGGTTCCTCCTGTAATTTCCGGAACAACCACTGGAGGATGCAGACCATCAGCCATTTGTTGCATCATTCCTTGCATGAACTGATTCTGCTGTTGTTGCATCTGTTGCATAAATTGGTACAAAGGGGCATTCCCTTCATCACCCTGTGGAACTGTCCCAGCTGGAGTAGTCCTTGGTCTTCCACGGTTGTTTCTGCGTCTATTAGCCATGTTCCTGAATTCCATATCAATAGGATTAAGTTGATCAGACTCAATACCATAAATATAACAGACAAGACCCATGGCGACACGCCGCATATGAAACGGAAAGAAACACTTATTCTATTTTATGGCTAGGTCGAGGATACGACCTGCTCTGATACCAACTGTAAAGACCATATACAATACATGCCTCAAATCATATATTATACATGAGTATCACTTTTTGGTACTGAAACATAATAAGTTCCTAGTTAACACATTATACATATAAATGCCTCTAATACAAAACACCTAAAAGTCTAAGGCATTACATATACAAGATGTTCCAAAATGATAAAAACTAAGAAAACTAAGAACTAGATCAAAACAATGATCTCAAAACATAACGCCATAGCGGAAGCCATGCCATCACAAAACCACGATCCGTAAGGAAAGTTAATTAACCTTGTCCTTACCCTTCGCCAAACCTGCAGAACCTGTGATGTAAACAACAACAGTGGGGTGAGATACATCAAATCTCAGTGAGTTCCTTATCTTAAAGTCCTCTCGGCTTTACAAGGTTCTAACAAAGTCCTAACTCATGTCCACGGGGAAAGGGGAAAGACCATGAGTACACACACACAAGTAACCGTCACGGTGAGCCTGTAAACTCACACTAGTACTGAAGTACCTCTTGAGCCTGTAAACTCAAGGATTCACAAAGTACCGAAGTACGTTCTGAGTCCGTACACTCAAGAACTCACATATCAATAACCAAAACCAAGGCATCCCCTTTTCTCGTACCCTTCTACGTCTAGAAGGAGATCCGAGTCATGGATCCTCGAATTACTTGGCATACGAATTGGATTCGGGATCACGGGCCGTACACCGTGATCCGTCACTTCTCACGGACCGTACGCCGTCTCAAGTCTCTACCCGTAGGTTCCAATCGTACTAACATGGGACTCAAACCTGCCAAGTAATGGTGCATATGTTTCAGAGGAGCTCGAGACCCATGAAACGCACTAACACAACTCTGTGGTTATTGATAAACAGAATGCACACGCCTCGGCCTTTCATGCACGAGCGTTGCCACACATAAGACTCCACATTCCAACACTGTTTAGGGTAATAATGCTCACTCTACCTATATCATATTTTAGCATACATTTTCACAACAAATTCACATCATTTACAACTAAAAGTCGATAAAACGACAATAATTAAAAATCTCGATATAGTTAAATCGGTCGACAATCTTAAAACCAACGAATTAAGAAAGTACATTTTATTATCTTTCCAACGATACCAAAATTGTTCCAATCCGAGTTACGCACAAAAAGTTACGGCAATGTGAACAATCGATCGGAAAAATAAATCACAACAGCAGAATTCTGTAACTCTCCTGGCCGTACACGTATTGGCACTCCCCGTACACGTATTTCCCAAATGCTCGCCCAGCCATACGCGTATTGCCCAAGGCCATACGTGTATGGGCAGAGACATATTTCCCTTGAAATTCCTGTTTAAAAGCCCAATACGCGTATTACCATGTCTCATACGCGTATTGCCTTGTCCATACGCGTATCATCCCATTTCCTTTATACCCATACGCGTATTGCCCTACTCAATAGGCGTATGGCCCTGCGTGATACGCGTATGGGCAGTTTGAACCCAGAAATTTTCCTGCAGAATCTGTCTGCTACGGGTTGATTCAATTCAACACCAAAAATCCCATTTTTCCAGTCTAAAATTCATCAAAACATGTTATAACATAACAATCAGTATAAACATACAATCACACATTGCATTTCAGCAGTTAGATTTCGATTTTGGGCCAAATTAATCAATTTTCACAATTTCAACCTAACTCTAAACTCAAAACAAACTCTACTCTAAAGAGTCTAACTAGAACCCACCTGGATTACTAGACGAGGAGGTTGATATTGAGACGATTGAACGAAAAACAGATGAATTGATGATGATTCTTGAGCTTCTTGAGAATTTCTCTTCTTCCTCTTTCTTTTCCTTTCCTTTCTTCCCTTTTTCCTTTTCTTTCTTTCTCTTTAGCTTTTGTTTGGTTTTTCAATGACAAGAAAAGAAAATAGATAGTATAGAAACTATCATTTTTAGTAACACTACTAAATGTCCAAAATTAGCTCAAATACATCAAATTATAAAAACTCAACGTTAAATACTATTAATTTAATCGACTCTGAGTTCGTCAGTTTACTCTAATTATTTTATCAAATAATTACTCAGAGTACCCCGGAACCCAGTTGATCATAATAATATTAACCAGAGCGTTTATAAATTTATGGGGTATTACACTATATTATTCCATTTGTTGGTTGAGAAACAAGATAATGGTAGAAAAAATGCGTTAAAAACTCGTTTAAAACAATGGTCATTTGAGATAGTGACTTAATGAGATTTGTAATAACGTTGGAAGGTCCAATATTTATTATGGGTACCACATAAACTATTGTTAATTATGTCATTTCAAATAGAAAATTGAAGCTGACAATTTGTAATACCCCGTATTATCTAAATGCTCAATTGGATATCAGATGAGATCAGATAAATATCTATGTGCTTTATCTTTGATTAATTGGAATAACGGAATATCCTAAGTGCTCTAAGTGTTGTCAATTGGGATCAATAGAGCAACTTGAGAACTCTGAAGAGATCAATTATTTTATTAAAGAGATGGATTAATATTTATTAGTTCAAGAAAGTATTTTAGGGTAACTCAAATAATTGATCAATTGGTTTGAGATGACAAAATATCAATTGGAGATAGTTACCCTATTGGATTTATATTATATAATAAGTATTATATATATATTTGTTAAGAGAAAGAGAAAGAGGAAGTTAGTAAAGAAGAAGAAAAACAGAGGAAGAAAAGGAAAACGTGGGAAAGAAGATGAGAGAAAAAAGAGGGAGAAGGAAGCCATGGACCTTCATCATCTTCATCATCAATTCATCCTCTTCTTGAATCAAAGGTGAGTTCCATTAGATAGAACTTGGGTAAGAAGTTTGGGGAAAAATTCATGTTTGGGGTTTTGGGTTTTATGTGAAATAACATGCCTAATTGTGATTTTATGATGATAATACATGCCTTGATTGTTGTTACACGTTTGGGGTTGTTATTGTATGAATTTGAAGTGTTTTGGGTGAAGAAATGAGAGATTTTGGCCCCAAATGACCTGTTTTGACGCTGCTGCGAATTCTGGGTTTCGCAGGTTCGCATTGCGAACCCCAGCGAAGGAAACATCGAACGTTCGCTAGCCGTTCGCATTGCGAACGTGACAGCTTTTCCCATTTTGTTTCCTTCATAACTTTTGATCCGTAACTCGGATCGGGGCACGGTCGGAAGCGTTGGAATGCTATTTCAATGCTCTCGATGATGGTGAGGTAGAAACATGGCTATATGCTATGGAATGATAAGATATATATAGGAATGTAGTGTATGTACTTTTTTTTCCACCAAAAACTTAAGGATCGGGAATCCGATGGAGACGAGTCCAAAGCCATTGGGAAGATAATCCCATAGGGTAGTGAATGGTGTGTTAGACCATGAGTTAACCATGGATGCTTGGTAGAGGGTGTTAGTTGTATGCCTTAAAATGTGTGTGAACTATTTTATTGATTATGTGTAACATATTATGCTTATATGTTGATTATGGCTTGACTAATGGCTTGATGTGATCACTTGTTATGTCTCCCTTGTATATGTGTTGTATATAATGCATTATGTGGATAAATGTTGTGATGTGATCATTGCCTTGCGTGTTCTCGTTCGTTCCGGTTGAACGTTCGGATGTGATATGATGTGATTGTGATGTGTTTGTGATGTATGCTTGAATCGGAGTAGGCCTAAGCTACTAGGTGGTGTTTCACGAGTACCGGACGTGGTCCGATGATACCGGACTTGTTCCGAAGAATACCGTTGCGATGAGCTTGTGAGGGTCCACCAGGGCGTATTTCCCACTTGCCGTTAACTCATCTGCGTGCTCGGTATACACCTTAGCTACCGTTGCGATGCACTCGTGGGGGTCTTATAGGGCGTTTACCCACTTGTCGTTAACACATCGGCGTGATCTGTAACGCCCTGATTTTGATTAGTCCATTATTCTTGAGTCTTTTATTTTAATTGGGTGATAAATTATTTTATTTGTTAATTGGTGTGTTAAATGTTATTTTACCGTTTTTGAGAGTTTTCGGGGGAAATTAGAATGGAGGGTATTTTAGACTTTTCTCAATTAATCATAAGTTAGAAATTTTGTGGAATTAGAATTTTGTGAGAAAAATGAATTAATTGATTTAGTGGAAAATGGGAGAAAAGAAATAGAAAAGAAAGAAAATAGATAGAAAAAAAAAAGAAAAGAGAAATAGAGAGAAAAAGGAGAGAAAGAAAGAAGAGGAAGAGAAAAGAAGAGGAAAAGAGGAAAACCAAGAAAATCAACCTCTAGGAATCGATTTAATCGGGTAAGGGTGTGAAACATTGTTATCTTATCAATGTATAGTATTATGTATGATTGTGTATGTGTGTATTGGATTGGTTATGGTGTTTTCATAGTTTTCCATTTTAGGTCGATAAGGAGAAATCGATGTTTTCGCGGTTGGAAATCGACGAAAATGTGGTAGAATGCTTGTTGCCATGATTAGATTGAGTTCTAATGGATGTATGTTGTTTTGAAAATGTTTTGGGTTGAAAAATGGTTTTTTTTGGGTTTTCAACAGCGTTGAAGGATTCTGAGTTTTCGCAGGTTCGCCTAGCGAACCAATCAGCGAAGGGTAGCGAACGTTCGCTACGGGTATTCGCCTAGCGAAGGCATGAGCGAAGGTTCGCTAGAGTGTTCGCCTAGCGAACTTTGGGTGTTTTGGCTTTGTTTGGTTCTGACTTGGTTCACTGGAACATTCGCCTAGCGAAGGAGCTAGCGAATGCTCACAAGGGATGTTCGCCTAGCGAAGGAGCTAGCGAATGCTCGCGAGGGAGGTTCGCCCAGCGAACAGTGCTGTTTGTGTGATTTTGTTTTCTGCATAACTTTTGATCTGTGGTTCGGTTTGAGGCGTGGTTTGATGCATTAGAAAGCTTATGAAATGTTCTTTCTTGTAAAAATGGAATTTGGAAATTGTTAGCCGATTAAATAAGTCGGAAAAGTCAGGAATAGTTCTATTTAGCGACTTTTGCCGTTTTGAATGTATGTTTGACTGTGAATTATACAATAGTGCATTGACGTGAATGTATATGGATTGTATGTGATTGTATGAGATGAATGCATGTATATATGGTGAATATGTATGCATTTCAAGAATGTCTTGAGTCATTATCATGTGTAGCATAATGATATGCATTCTTGTGTTGAGGGATTCCAATGAGAATCCGCTATAACATCGTGAGCCTCTCTTGGTGGAGGTGTGAGCGATCGGGTCGTGAGCCTCTCTCGGTGGAGGTGTGAGCGATCCATAAACACTGTGAGCCTCTCTTGGTGGAGGTGTGAGTGGTGGGTGAACATCGTAGGCCCGACGGGGAGTTACTTTGGTAACGAGCGATGGTTCCAGCAGAAGTTCCTGAGTGAACTTGAGATGATTGAGTCGGTACCGCATTGCATCTGCATAGAGTCGTGAGTCGGTCTCTATTATTTACATTTATCATCTTTATAATGATGTATTGGTGAATAAACATAAATGTGTATGTTTATGTGGAATGATTGTGAATTGTGAAGGTATGCATGATTAATATGCGTGGTTGATATATATAGATATACATTGTAATGTATATGGGTGAATTGTGATGAATGGTAATGAATTATGATGAATGTGGTGAGAATATGAAATATGTGTGTTTATATGTATATATATTTAATTATATGCATTGTTATTATGATAATATTTCTCACCCTTCTGCTGTTTTATAACGCTCTATGAGGCGTTGCAGATTAGGTTGCTGGAGGTATTCTTTTTGTGAAGCGAGTCTTCATTCTTTTGGTCGGTTGGCTCTGATATGTAGCACCGGGTAGCTAGGATGTACATTATTCTTTTGTGATACATTTGTATGTGTATCTTGTTGATAAATGTTTATGTAAACATGAATTGTGTTGATGAAAGATACATGAGTATATGTATATATGTTTGAATGTGGTTCAATGTTTAGATTTTCTGCTTTTATTCTAAATATTGAAATGTGGGTGTAAGGACAAAGTTCCTCTGTATGCAAAGTTACCCCACTGTTGCATATCATTATATGAGCAGGTGTTGTATGTTTTAATTTGTGTTTGATGTGACATGCCTCTTTTATGCCATGTTTTAATCTTACTCTGGCGAATTTTATTTATGTGCCTAAATGATTTATGTGATTATTTGGGGGTATAGAAAGGGGGTGTTACATTAAGTGGTATCAGAGCCAGAGTCGAGTCATTTGTGTCTGTCTTGTTGTTGTGTTGGTTGAACTGTTGTTTAACCTTGTTGTAATTTTTGGGAATGATCAGAATATGGCTGGTAGAAATGATAATGCGATGGCTGCTGCTTTGGAAGCAAAGGCTAGGGCGGTGCAAGGTGCGCCGAATGTGAATGCTAATGACGAGTTCAGGAAGAATCAACCACCGGTTTTCAAAGGAAGATTTGATCCCGAGGGTGCTCAACTTTGGTTGAAAGAGATTGAAAGGATCTTCAGAGTTATGGATTGTGCGGAGGAGAATAAGGTGAGGCTTGGATCTCACATGCTGAAGGAAGAAGCTGACGATTGGTGGGTCGGTATGCGACAAGTTCTTGAGGTAGACGATGAAGAGGTAACTTGGAATTTATTTCGTACTGAATTCTTAAGGAAGTATTACCCTGAGAGTGTGAAGGGAAAGAAGGAGATGGAGTTTCTTGAACTGAAACAAGGTAGTATGTCTGTGGTGGACTATACTGCTAAATTTGTGGAGTTGGTTCAATTCCATCCTCATTATGCTGCGATTACTGCGGAGTTCTCGAAGTGTATTAAATATGAGAGTGGTTTACGTCCCGAGATTAAGCAAGTTGTGGGATATCAAAGGATAAGAAGGTTTGCGGATTTGATGGAATGTTGTAGAATCTTCGAGGAAGATAGTAAGGCTCGTTCTACACATTACAAAAGTTTGAATGAGAGGAAGGGAAAGCAACAAGCTAGAAGTGGACCTTATGTGACACCCGCTGATAAGGGCAAGCATAGGGGAAACTTTGATAGGAGATCTGGAGAAGGTTCTGGTCCCATTAAGTGTTACAAGTGTGGTGAGATGGGTCATAAATCATTTGATTGTGGGAAGACAGTGGTGAAATGTTCTAACTGTGGAGGCCTTGGGCATGCTACTACAGATTGTAGAAGGAATGTGGTGAAGTGCTATAACTGTGGGGAAATTGGTCACATTAGCCCAAAGTGTCCGAATCCGAAGAAAGCTCCATCCAGAGGGAAGGTATTTTCTCTGGCAGGAACTCAGACTTCCACTGACGACCGTCTGATTAAAGGTACTTGCTTTATTAATAGTACACCTTTAGTTGCCATTATTGATACTGGAGCGACTCATTCGTTTATTTCGTCTGAGTGCGCGAAGCGTTTAAATCTTGTGTTGTCTCTGATGGATGGTAAGATGGTTATTGATACTCCAGCAATGGGGTCAGTAACTACTTCTTTGGTTTGTTTGATGTGTCCTTTGACCATTTATGGTAAAGACTTTGAGATGGATCTAGTGTGTTTGCCGTTAGAAGGATTGGATGTGGTCTTGGGTATGAATTGGTTACAATTTAACCGAGTTCATATAGATTGTTATCATTGTTAGTGAGGTTTCCTTCTTTGGAAGATGATGAATTTGAGAGTTTCCTATCCACTAAAGAGTTGAAGAAACTTTTAGCGGACGAAGCTCAATTGTTTGGTTTGTTTGCATCATTGTCGGTAGAAAGTAAAGTTTCACTTGATGTGTTCCCAGTGGTGTGTGAATTTCCAGAAGTGTTTCCGGAAGATATTAAGGATGTACCGCCGGAAAGAGAAGTTGAATTTTCTATTGATCTAGTTCCGGGTACTAGACCGATTTCGATGGCACCGTATCGTATGTCGGCATCAGAATTGATAGAATTGAAAAAGCAATTGAATGACTTGTTGGACAAGAAATTTGTAAGGCCAAGTGTTTCTCCTTGGGGTGCTCCGGTATTGTTGGTAAAGAAGAAGGACGGGAGTATGCGGTTATGCATTGATTATCGACAGTTGAACAAAGTGACAATTAAGAACAAGTATCCGCTTCCAAGGATCGATGATTTGATGGACCAATTGGTTGGTGCGAATGTTTTTAGCAAGATTGATTTGAGATCAGGATACCACCAGATTCGTGTGAAAGGAGAGGATATTCAAAAGACGGCCTTTAGGACACGGTATGGTCATTACGAATATTCCGTGATGCCATTCGGGGTTTCTAACGCGCCGGGTGTGTTTATGGAATACATGAATCGTATTTTTCATGAACAGTTGGATCGTTTTGTGGTTGTATTCATCGATGATATTTTGATTTACTCTAAGTCTCAAGAGGAGCATGAAGAGCATTTGAGAATTGTGTTGCAAATTTTGAAAGAGAAACAATTGTATGCTAAGTTGTCAAAATGTGAATTTTGGTTGTCGGAAATAAGTTTTCTTGGACATATTATTTCCGGTAGTGGTATTAGTGTCGATCCATCCAAGATTGATGCGGTGATGCAATGGGAGGTTCCTAGGTCGGTTACGGAAATTCGAAGCTTTTTAGGCTTGGCGGGTTATTATCGGAGGTTTATTGAGGGATTTTCAAAGTTGGCACTTCCTTTAACGCAATTGACTTGTAAAGGAAAGGCTTTCATTTGGGATATTCATTGTGAAGAGAGTTTCAATGAGCTAAAGAGAAGGTTGACAACGACTCCGATCTTGATTTTGCCTAATCCTAATGAACCATTTGTAGTGTATTGTGATGCTTCATTGGTGGGTTTAGGTGGTGTTTTGATGCAAGATGGAAAAGTTGTGGATATTGCTTCTAGACAATTGAGAGTGCATGAAAAGAATTATCCTACACATGACTTGGAGTTAGCGGCCGTGGTGTTTGTTTTGAAAATATGGAGGCATTACCTTTATGGTGCAAGGTTTGAAGTTTTTAGTGATCACAAAAGCTTAAGATATTTATTTGATCAAAAAGAATTGAACATGAGACAAAGAAGGTGGTTAGAGCTTTTGAAGGATTATGATTTTGGTTTGAATTACCATCCGGGTAAGGCAAACGTGGTGGCTGATGCTTTGAGTCGGAAATCGTTACATATGTCCGCATTGATGATGAGAGAATGGGAACTTTTGGAGGATTTTAGAGACTTGAGTTTGGTTTGCGAAATGACGCCGAGAAGTGTGCGACTTGGTATGCTACATGTTACGAATGATTTTCTTGCAACGGTTAGTGAAAAGCAAAAGTTGGATTTGAAGTTCGTTGATTTGATGATGAATGAGAACGAGGATTTCAAGGTTGATAATTTTGGAGTTTTGAGATTCCGTGGTCGTATTTGTATTCCCGATGATGCGGAGTTGAAAAAGATGATTCTAGAGGAAGGACACCGAAGTAATTTAAGTATTCATCCGGGTGCGAATAAGATGTATCAAGATTTGAAGAAGATCTTTTGGTGGTCCGGTTTAAAGAGAGATGTTGCTCAATTCGTGTATGCATGCTTAACTTGTCAAAAGTATAAAGTGGAACATCAAAAACCGAGTGGATTTATGCAACCGTTGGATATTCCGGAATGGAAATGGGATAGTATATCGATGGATTTTGTTATGGGATTGCCGAATACGCAAAGAGGTCATAATGCTATTTGGGTAATTGTTGATAGGCTTACTAAATCTGCTCACTTTATTCCGATTGATATTAGTTATCCTTTGGAGAAGTTAGCCGAGATTTATGTTCTTGTGGTGGTGAAGTTACATGGAGTTCCTAAGAGTATTGTATCGGATAGAGATCCTAGATTTACATCGAGGTTTTGGGAGAGTTTACAAGAGGCTTTGGGTTCTAAGCTAAGATTGAGTTCGGCTTACCATCCGCAAACGGACGGTCAAACCGAAAGGACGATTCAATCGTTGGAGGATTTATTGCGTGCTTGTGTACTCGAGCAAGGTGGTGCTTGGGATGGTTATTTGGCGTTGATTGAATTCACTTACAATAACAGTTTTCATTCGAGTATAAGTATGGCACCATTTGAGGCTTTGTATGGTCGGAGATGTCGAACACCTTTGTGTTGGCATGAAACCGGCGAGAGGACGATAGTTGGACCGGAAATTGTACAACAAACGACGGAGAAAGTGAAGTTTATTCGGGAGAAGATGAAAGCTTCTCAAAGTAGACAGAAGAGCTATCATGACAAGAGAAGGAAAGATCTTGAGTTTCAAGAAGGCGGCCATGTGTTTTTGAGAGTTACACCAGTTACGGGTGTGGGTCGTGCTTTGAAGTCGAAGAAGTTGACATCTCGTTTTATTGGTCCGTATCAGATTACTTCGCGAGTTGGTGTGGTGGCTTACCGTGTGGCGTTGCCTCCGAACCTTTCGAATTTGCATGACGTATTCCATGTTTCGCAACTTTGGAAATATGTTCCGGATCCGTCACATGTTATTCCTATGGACGAGGTAGAAGTGAGAGATAACCTTACGTTGGAAGCTTTACCGGTTAGGATTTTGGACCGTGAAGTTAAGAAACTAAGAGGCAAGGATATTGCGCTTGTGAAAGTAGCGTGGGGAGGCGCTGCGGAAGGCAATATGACTTGGGAACTAGAGAGTGGGATGCGAGAGTCGTATCCGGAGTTGTTTGAATCAGGTATTATTTTCGAGGACGAAAATTTCTAAAGTGGGGGAGAGTTGTAACGCCCCGATTTTGATTAGTCCATTATTCTTGAGTCTTTTATTTTAATTGGGTGATAAATTATTTTATTTGTTAAATTGGTGTGTTAAATGTTATTTTACCGTTTTTGAGAGTTTTCGGGGAAATTAGAATGGAGGGTATTTTAGACTTTTCTCAATTAATCATAAGTTAGAAATTTTGTGGAATTAGAATTTTGTGAGAAAAATGAATTAATTGATTTAGTGGAAAATGGGAGAAAAGAAATAGAAAAGAAAGAAAATAGATAGAAAAAAAAGAAAAGAGAAATAGAGAGAAAAAGGAGAGAAAGAAAGAAGAGGAAGAGAAAAGAAGAGGAAAAGAGGAAAACCAAGAAAATCAACCTCTAGGAATCGATTTAATCGGGTAAGGGTGTGAAACATTGTTATCTTATCAATGTATAGTATTATGTATGATTGTGTATGTGTGTATTGGATTGGTTATGGTGTTTTCATAGTTTTCCATTTTAGGTCGATAAGGAGAAATCGATGTTTTCGCGGTTGGAAATCGACGAAAATGTGGTAGAATGCTTGTTGCCATGATTAGATTGAGTTCTAATGGATGTATGTTGTTTTGAAAATGTTTTGGGTTGAAAAATGGTTTTTTTTGGGTTTTCAACAGCGCTGAAGGATTCTGAGTTTTCGCAGGTTCGCCTAGCGAACCAATCAGCGAAGGGTAGCGAAGGTTCGCTACGGGTATTCGCCTAGCGAAGGCATGAGCGAAGGTTCGCTAGAGTGTTCGCCTAGCGAACTTTGGGTGTTTTGGCTCTATTTGGTTCTGACTTGGTTCGCTGGAACATTCGCCTAGCGAAGGAGCTAGCGAATGCTCGCGAGGGATGTTCGCCTAGCGAAGGAGCTAGCGAATGCTCGCGAGGGAGGTTCGCCCAGCGAACAGTGCTGTTCGTGTGATTTTGTTTTCTGCATAACTTTTGATCTGTGGTTCGGTTTGAGGCGTGGTTTGATGCATTAGAAAGCTTATGAAATGTTCTTTCTTGTAAAAATGGAATTTGGAAATTGTTAGCCGATTAAATAAGTCGGAAAAGTCGGGAATAGTGCTATTTAGCGACTTTTGCCGTTTTGAATGTATGTTTGACTGTGAATCATACAATAGTGCATTGACGTGAATGTATATGGATTGTATGTGATTGTATGAGATGAATGCATGTATATATGGTGAATATGTATGCATTTCAAGAATGTCTTGAGTCATTATCATGTGTAGCATAATGATATGCATTCTTGTGCTGAGGGATTCCAATGAGAATCCGCTATAACATCGTGAGCCTCTCTTGGTGGAGGTGTGAGCGCTGGTTATAGACGATCGTGAGCCTCTCTTGGTGGAGGTGTGAGCGATCGGGTCATAAGCCTCTCTCGGTGGAGGTGTGAGCGATCCATAAACACTGTGAGCCTCTCTTGGTGGAGGTGTGAGGGGTGGGTGAACATCGTAGGCCCGACGGGGAGTTACTTTGGTAACGAGCGATGGTTCCAGCAGAAGTTCCTGAGTGAACTTGAGATGATTGAGTCGGTACCCCGCATTGCATCTGCATAGAGTCTTGAGTCGGTCTCTATGATTTGCATTTATCATCTTTATAATGATGTATTGGTGAATAAACATAAATGTGTATGTTTATGTGGAATGATTGTGACTTGTGAAGGCATGCATGATTAATATGCGTGGTTGATATATATAGATATACATTGTAATGTATATGGGTGAATTGTGATGAATGGTAATGAATTATGATGAATGTGGTGAGAATATGAAATATGTGTGTTTATATGTATATATATGTAATTATATGC
The DNA here is from genome assembly GCA_022829125.1 of Lathyrus tuberosus. NCBI lineage: Eukaryota > Viridiplantae > Streptophyta > Magnoliopsida > Fabales > Fabaceae > Lathyrus > Lathyrus tuberosus. Next base: position 107,865 of record JALAZF010001082.1, read on the forward strand.
ATTGTTATTATGATAATATTTATCACCCTTCTGCTGTTTTATAACGCTCTATGAGGCATTGCAGATTAGGTTGCTGGAGGTATTCTTTTTGTGAAGCGAGTCTTCATTCTTTTGGTCGGTTGGCTCTGATATGTAGCACCGGGTAGCTAGGATGTACATTATTCTTTTGTGATACATTTGTATGTGTATCTTGGTGATAAATGTTTATGTAAACATGAATTGTGTTGATGAAAGATACATGAGTATATGTATATATGTTTGAATGTGGTTCAATGTTTAGATTTTCTGCTTTTATTCTAAATATTGAAATGTGGGTGTAAGGACAAAGTTCCTCTGTATGCAAAGTTACCCCACTGTTGCATATCATTATATGAGCAGGTGTTGTGTGTTTTAATTTGTGTTTGATGTGACATGCCTCTTTTATGCCATGTTTTAATCTTACTCTAGCGAATTTTATTTATGTGCCTAAATGATTTATGTGATTATTTGGGGGTATAGAAAGGGGGTGTTACATGATCGGTATGGTGGGGTTGTGATGCCATGAAGGCAATATCACTCCGTTACTCACCTCTAGTGGTGTCATGTAGGCAATACCACTAGTTTTTCTCCAGGTGGGCTAGTGCAGTCATGTAGGCGTTCTTGCACTTGCGATACACACATGCGTATTTATGATTGACGGATGGGTTTCCACGACCACTTTGGCATGTACCACACCGGACTCATCTGACTCATCGTGCTATGTGCTTATGCTAGTCTCTTGACGTAGGCACTTGGTCACTCATCGAGGGTGTGATATTATGGACTATGTAGACAGGTTGATACTACTTCTGGATTCCTCGTACGTGAGTGCGGGTCTACATGTTTGGTTTTGTTGTTTGTGTACTTGTTGTTATTTCATTGGTGAGTCAAGGGACTACCAATGAGGATATTACCCATTGTTGTGTATTTGCCCCAGACCGTGAGTAAACCCCGGATCCACGGTGGATCCGTTTGATTGCATGTACCCTGTAGAACCGAGGGAACCCATAAGATAGGGGAACTCACTGAGATTATTATCTCACCCCAATATTGTTGTTATTTTTTAGGTGTTATTTGCAGGTTTGATTTACAAGTGGAGCAATGCGTGGATGTTTCAAGAGAAGCTTAGTTAAGCTTAGTCCGCTGTGTATTATTCTCTTGTACAATGAGGAATATTGTACCTTATTCTTAGATTTTCTTGTTTTGGCTAATTTCCATGCCTTGTACCAAAGGTTGTATTTATGTATTAGAAGTGGTCAAGCATGTGAATTATGTCATTAGGCACTTATGATTGTGTCAGTACCGAATGAAAACACTTGTATGGTATTATTCTAGATAAATATTATACACGGCATTACAGTTGGTATCAGAGCAGGTCGTGTCCTCGACCTAGCCTTGAAACATCATATGTAAATCTATTTCTGCCTCTTAAGTGTGTCTTGCCAGCATGAAACTTAATATCATACTATGTAGTGTTGGGCCTGATCAACCTAATACTATGTATGTGATAGGTAGAATCATGGTTGAGCGACCGCGAGGACTCTGAAGTGTTGTCGGAACTTGTGCGGTGAGGGTATGCCCAAGCCAAGAGTTAGTAGTGTGGAGTTTTGGTCAGCTCAGTGAGGTCTTAATAGAAGTTGTGCTTTGAGTAGCATGGAATTTAAGACTGTTGTGTTATTCAAGAAATCCTTTGGAATTTACGGAGTCTGGAAGTTAAGAATCTCTAGCGGATGATTGGTTTAAGTATTGAGGAGTATGTAAAGTTGCTCGTAGATCTGGATTGACTATTGGTATAGATAAGGGTTTCAAGTAATCTCATTCCTAGGAAAAGAAAAGTTGTTTTGTGGAATGTGTGACGTAAGTTCCGGAAGTGAGATCAATATTGGCGCTTCAGGTTCTAAGGTTGCTATGGTATCTTGGACGGACGAGTGTACCTTAAGGAATGTGTTCGGAACAATGTCTTCCAACTGGTTAAAAGTGAAAAGTAAAGGACGTTCGGCTTTTATGGGAACCTAAAGTGGTAGAGAAGTATGTGAAGGAACACAAGGATGTGTTTACATGCTTCAAGTAAAACAAGTATGTTTTGGTGAAGTTTTGGACCCTTGGGAACTCAGTTGTTACGCTGCAGAATTTCTGCATTTTCCCAGATTTGCACTGCGAATCCCCTAGCGAAGGGAAATCGTGCACTCGCTGGTTGTTCGCACTGCGAACTTCCCCTTATTTCAGTTTTGGTTTGGTTCTGCCACCATTCGCTAGACGTTCGCACTGCGAATGGTGCAGTGAACAAGTGTTGGCTAGGTGTTCGCTGGGAGCTTCGCACTACGAATGAGGAAGCGAGCAGTCGCTGGCTTCTTCGCAATGCGAACATAGCAGGTTTCCGTTTTTGTTTTCTCCATACCTTTTGACTCGGGTGTCCGATTTAAGCGTTCTTTATATCGTTATGAAGCTCTGAAAGTGTTCTATGTTTTGGAAAAATGAAAATATTGTTTATGAGGTGGATTTTATTCGATTATGTGGAATGAACGGTATTAACAATATGTTATGGGAAGGTTACACCTTGGTATTAAGAACGAGCGTAATGGTAGCACCTTGGTCACAAGAGTATGTGATGGATTCTTACCCTTGAGACATACTTTGTGGAACGGCGAGTATTGTGTCCTAAGAAGTAGGATTACGGTAAAATAACGAGAGGAGAATCAGGAATTATGACGGACTAAGTGTAAATCATGGAACAGTTTACACTAGAGAAGTTTATAGATAGATGATGAGAATTGTCGGTTGCGAGTCTTTCATTAAGTAATTAGGTGTAAGTGGGATGTGCAATGGATAGTGAAGGGTATGAAATCCCGGTCAAAGTATGCGAAGTGATGGAAAGGTCCTTCAAGGGGGTGCATTACCCTGACCTACTTTCAAGTATAGAGAAACTTCTGTATTTGTCAATAATCGGGATTTACGGAATCTACCTTTTGTTGGACTAAGAACGTTGTTGTTTTGATTCTCACCAAGGAGTTCAAGTGAGAGAACAAGGTTGTATGTTTGATATGAGATGTCCATCCCTTTGTGGTACCGTATAATGGTTGTGTGTTGGACTTTGCTTATGGACGAATCAAGTACGAGTGTGATGACTTTTGAATTATAAGAAATTGGTTTTCAGCTTCTGCGGCAGTGTTAACCGATTAACGTAATGGGGTTAACCGATTAATATGTGCAAGGATGGTAATTGTGCTGAATTTTGAGGAGTTAACCGATTAACCACAGACGGTTAATCGATTAGTGTGTGTAAAGTGTGAAATCCCTTAGGAACCATCATCTGCGTTTTGTTACCGTATGTTACTCCGATAGGAGAGTATTGTGTAAATGGAAAACGGGATTGCAAGTAAATGAAAGACGGATTTGTGTTTTGAAATTGGAACTTCTGGAAGGGTGTTGCATAATGGACCGTTTGTTCAAACGACGAAAGCGTTGGACTTTTGGAGAAGTAATCTTGTGAATTGGTGAGTGGTATGGAAACTCACAATTGTGCTTAGAATGGTTTAAGTTTTGATGAGTGGTGATTCGCGTATGAATGAAGTTTTGTAATGGTGTTAAGTGTTATTGGTTGAGACCTCGTATCAACAAGGAACCTTGAGTGAGTTAGAAACCCTAAGAATAATCGAATTGGAATGTGGTAACCATAACTAGAGGTTGTTAAACTATTTTGGTTATATTGGTTCGAGTTTGGAATAAAAATTAGAGTTATATATGTTGTGGTAGTAACAGTGTAACTCCTGCACCTTTATCGTCTAGAGAGTGTTGGACAGATGTTGAGATATTGAGTGTTGGCGAGGGAATTGTTCTACCATAGGACGTTAGTAAATTTATGATGTCGTTGGTTAGTAAGGATCCCAGTGGATAAGTGTGGTTCTCCGTGGACTGTTGGCTACATGGTAATGCTTCGGAATTGGTGGTATTCCATTGTTAGAATTAGAGTTGCGCAGTGGAAGTGACCGATGAAAGAGTTAAATCAGAATAATGGGAATTTGGAAGATTGTTACTTATACGTATGGAGTTAAGAAGAACTTGTCCTAAGCATGTTATCTTGGTATAATGAGTACAAGTGAGACTGGTAAGAAGTCATTCGACTATTCATGAATTGGTTTGAAACATTGAAGGATTTATAAAGGATAGTTGTCGGTAATTACATGAAGAAAAGGAATCACCAAATTGCCTCATGAGAATTTGATGAGTGTTCGTTATCCTGAATCAAGATAAGGTGTTACGGTCTTGTTGTGACTCAGTAGAGGAATGTAGAATGGTACATTCTTTTTGAAGTAAGATGCAACAAGGTGTTTTATATGGAACAACAGATGAGTTACAGAAAAAGCAAAGTTCAAAATTAACCCAATATTGGAATAAGAGTATGACTAAGGAAACGAAGTTTGATAACTCGTGAAAATAAGGATTTTGGTCTGTGAAGTCAAGTTAGAATTGGAATGCGTCAAAATGTTGAACGGAAGTAAAGAGTAAGTATAGATCTAAGACAATGATGTAAGTTATAGTTTTGTCGAGTAGAGGAAATTCGGGGGCGAATTTCAATTTAAGGGGGGGAGAGTGTAATACCCCGTATTATCTAAATGCTCAATTGGATATCAGATGAGATCAGATAAATATCTATGTGCTTTATCTTTGATTAATTGGAATAACGGAATATCCTAAGTGCTCTAAGTGTTGTCAATTGGGATCAATAGAGCAACTTGAGAACTCTGAAGAGATCAATTATTTTATTAAAGAGATGGATTAATATTTATTAGTTCAAGAAAGTATTTTAAGGTAACTCTAATAATTGATCAATTGGTTTGAGATGACAAAATATCAATTGGAGATAGTTACCCTATTGGATTTATATTATATAATAAGTATTATATATATATTTGTTAAGAGAAAGAGAAAGAGGAAGTTAGTAAAGAAGAAGAAAAACAGAGGAAGAAAAGGAAACCGTGGGAAAGAAGAAGAGAGGAAAAAGAAGGAGAAGGAAGCCATGGACCTTCATCATCTTCATCATCAATTCATCCTCTTCTTGAATCAAAGGTGAGTTCCATTAGATAGAACTTGGGTAAGAAGTTTGGGGAAAAATTCATGTTTGGGGTTTTGGGTTTTATGTGAAATAACATGCCTAATTGTGATTTTATGATGATAATACATGCCTTGATTGTTGTTACACGTTTGGGGTTGTTATTGTATGAATTGGAAGTGTTTTGGGTGAAGAAATGAGAGATTTTGGCCCCAAATGACCTGTTTTGACGCTGCTGGGAATTCTGGGTTTCGCAGGTTCGCATTGCGAACCCCAGCGAAGGAAACAGCGAACGTTCGCTAGCCGTTCGCATTGCGAACGTGACAGCTTTTCCTATTTTGTTTCCTTCATAATTTTTGATCCGTAACTCGGATCGGGGTACGGTCGGAAGCGTTGGAAATATATTTCAATGCTCTCGATGATGGTGAGGTAGAATCATGGCTATATGCTATGGATTGATAAGATAAATATAGGAATGTAGTGTATATACTTTTGTTTCCACCAAAAACTTAAGGATCGGGAATCCGATGGAGACGAGTCCAAAGCCATTGGGAAGATAATCCCATAGGGTAGTGAATGGTGTGTTAGACCATGAGTTAACCAAGGATGCTTGGTAAAGGGTGTTAGTTGTATGCCTTAAAATGTGTGTGAACTATTTTATTGATTATGTGTAACATATTATGCTTATATGTTGATTATGGCTTGACTAATGGCTTGATGTGATCACTTGTTATGTCTCCCTTGTATATGTGTTGTATATAATGAATTTTGTGGATAAATACTATGATGTGATCATTGCCTTGCTTGTTCTCGTTCGTTCCAGTTGAACGTTCGGATGTGATATGATGTGATTGTGATGTGTTTGTGATGTATGCTTGAATCGGAGTAGGCCTAAGCTACTAGGTGGTGTTTCACGAGTACCGGACGTGGTCCGATGATACCAGACTTGTTCCGAAGAATACCGTTGCGATGAGCTTGTGAGGGTCCACCAGGGCATATTTCCCATTTGCCGTTAACTCATCTGCGTGCTCGGTATACACCTTAGTTACCGTTGCGATGTGCTCGTGGGGGTCTTATAGGGCGTTTACCCCACTTGCCGTTAACACATCGGCGTGATCGGTATGGTGGGGTTGTGATGCCATGAAGGCAATATCACTCCGTTACTCACCTCTAGTGGTGTCATGTAGGCAATACCACTAGGCTTTCTCCCGGTGGGCTTGTGCAGTCATGTAGGCGTTCTTGCACTTGCGATACACACATGCGTATTGATGATTGACGGATGGGTTTCCACGGCCACTTAGGCCTGTACCACACCGGACTCATCTGACTCATCGTGCTGTGTGCTTGTGCTAATCTCTTGACGTAGGCACTTGGTCACTCATCGAGGGTGTGATATTATGGCCTATGTAGATAGGTTGATACTACTTCTGGATTCCTCGTACGTGAGTACGGGTCTGCATGTTTGGTTTTGTTGTTTGTGTACTTGTTGTTATTTCATTGGTGAGTCAAGGGACTACCAATGAGGATATTACCCATTGTTGTGTATTTGCCCCAGACCGTGAGTAAACCCCGGATCCACGGTGGATCCGTTTGATTGCATGTACCTTGTAGAACCGAGGGACCCCATAAGATAGGGGAACTCACTGAGATTATTATCTCACCCCAATATTTTTTTTATTTTTCAGGTGTTATTTGCAGGTTTGATTTACAAGTGGAGCAATGCGTGGATGTTTCAAGAGAAGCTTAGTTAAGCTTAGTCCGCTGTGTATTATTCTCTTGTACAATGAGGAATATTGTACCTTATTCTTAGATTTTCTTGTTTTGGCTAATTTCCATGTCTTGTACCAAAGGTTGTATTTATGTATTAGAAATGGTCAAGCATGTGAATTATGTCATTAGGCACTTATGATTGTGTCAGTACCGAATGAAAACACTTGTATGGTATTATTCTAGATAAATATTATACAGGGCGTTACACAATTCTTCTAATTTAAACTATAAGATATACTTTTAAAAGAAACAATTCCATTTTAATAGGGGTGAAGATGGAGTTTGATGAAATCAAAAGTTAAAATTTATTGTCATGTTTCAGGATTCTATCCATTATAACTTTAAATAAAAATATATATGTGTAGCAAATGTTACTCTTTAATAATACACACATGAAAATATGGACTATTTCATAAAAGATTAAATCATTCACTCCTCATTATCATAAGGGGAAGTATAAGCACTTGATTTTTTATCAAGAGAAAAATAAATCCTAACGTTAATTAGCTAATTATTATGTACATTAAACTAATCTACATTGTCAAGATAAGATGAATCCCCAACAATTAAAAAAGTTGGTAATTAGATCTCAAAAGGGGTGCAAGTTTCTCATTAATTCGTGCCTGTTGATAAAGAATCCAAATAGTTGGTGTATGTATGGAAAAAATGATCTTCGTTTATTGCTCCCTTTTCTTGTTTTATTTGTCACATAAAGCTTCTCATAAGCCGTTAAAGTATTTTTGGGTTGTTCCCCCTTCCTCTTTTTAACAATGATGTTTTCTACCTTGGGCTTGATTGACGTTTTTGGCACTGAAGGATTCAATATAACCAAAGAATCCTTATGGTCACTATTACTTTGAAGATTTAAATTTTGTCTAAATCTCCATAGATTCGATGACCCTGAGGAGTTACTTTTCTCATAACACTCACTTAAATCCTTCATTGTAATATTTTGCAATATCTCATATTTCTTTAGAAATACCACTCGATATTGTTTGTTGATTCATGAAATTCTTAATTAAGATGTTTTTTAGCGGATGTCGAAGATGTGAATCATTGTTATTTGTGGTGGGGAAGAATTGAAGAGATTTGTAACGCCCACATATACATACATACATCAAAGCATATATTATACATGAAATTTACGTTTGGTACTGAAATAAACAACAAGTCCTTAGCCAACACATTGTACATATACATGCCCAAAAAGCCTAAAACAAAACACCATGGCATAGATATATATACAAGATGTTCCAAAAAGAAATACTAAGAACTAGATCGACAACGATCTCAAAAACTCCACAACGGAAGCAAAGCCATCAGACAAGTAAGGAAAATCACACGGCCTTATCCTTACCCTTCGCGGAACCTGCAGTACCTGTGATGTAAACAACAACAGTGGGGTGAGATACATCAAATCTCAGTGAGTTCCCTATCTTATAGATTCTCTCGGCTTTACAAGGTTCTAACCAATACCTAACTCAAGTCGGGGAAAAAGGAACTAGACCTTGAGTTCAACATTTCTGACTAGAGAAACAATCGTGCAATTCGCAAAACAAAACACCGTTAACGTATCTTTCCCCGGCCAGCCACCCCAAGGGTAAATACAACACGGGTCACTCGATCCTTAACCGTAGATAACTTTCCCCGACCAGCCACCCGAATGGCAAATACAACACAGGTCACTCATTATCTGCAAATGGTACTTTCCCCGGCCAGCCCACACCAGGAGCACTTCGACACGGGTCACTAATACGATCCACTAAGTAACTTTCCCCGACCATCCCACACACGGAGATTAAACACGGGTCACGGTTACTCACCTAATAAATACTTTCCTCGGCCAGCCCACACACGGAGCACTTCAACACGGGTCACGGTATTTATTAAGACACACACAAAACCGGAGGAATACAATCCCCCACTAACAACTACTTACCACAGATACTCTTCAAGTATCGATGTAAGCAATTGCCGCATAATTCTCTAAGTCATTCTAATCCATTAAGGCTTCCTCACTCTACTTATTCCATATTTTAACATGCATATTACCACACTACTCATAAACACACAATTACAGGGTAAAAGTTGTTAAAACAGCACATTTCCGAAATTCCTGACATAATTAAATCGGCCACAAATGTCAAAACCAATTTAATAAGAAAGAAAATTTCGTTAGCTTTCCAACGATACAAAAAATGTTCCAATCCGAGTTACGGATATGAAGGAATCGCATCGAACGCGAAAACGGAAAAAAAAACACAAGACAGCAAAATTCAGCAATTCTCCTGGCCGTACGCGTATTGCCCTGTGCCATACGCGTACTACCCAGCTGGCTCGCCCTGCCATACGCGTATTGCCCAAATCGATACGCGTATGGGCAGAGACTGATTTCCTTTCAAAATTTCATTTAAAACTCCAATACGCGTATTGCCTCAACCATACGCGTATTGCCCCCTCTCATACGCGTAACGGCTAAAATCCTTCATTTCCATACGCGTATTGACCAACTCAATACGCGTATGGCCTTGCGTGATACGCGTATGGGCAGAGGAAAACCAGAATTTGTCCTGCAGAATTTTCTGCTACGGGATCCTCCAAATCAACCCCAAAAATCCATTTTTTTTCCAATCAAAATGCATCAAAACATGTTATAGACATAACAATCAGTATACCACACAGTCAATTATTGAATTTTAGCAGTTAGATTCATGATTTCATGCAAAATTACTCAATTCTCACAATTTCAAAACTAACTCTAAACTCAAATAAAACTCTACTCTAAAGGGTCTAACTAGAACCCACATGGACAACAAGATGAGGATGATGAAGTTGAGATGAAGAGATGAAGAATTGATGATGGTTGATGATCTTGAGCTCTTTGACAATTTTCCTCTCCTTTTCCTTCCTTTCCTTCTCTTCACTTTTCTTTCTTTCTATCTTTGTTTTCCAAATGAGGAGAAAAGAAAAGAATAGTATAAAGAATCATCATTAATTAGTAATACTACTAAATGTCCAAAATTAGCTCAAATGCACCAATTAATAAAACTCAAGGTTAAATAATATTAATTTAATCAACTCTGAGTTCGTCAGTTTACTCTAATTATTTTATCCAATAATTGCTCAGAGTACACCGGAACCCAGTTGATCATAATAATATTATCCAGAGCGTTTATAATTTACGGGGTATTACATCCCCCCCCCCTTAAAAAGAAATTCGTCCTCAAATTTAAAAGATTACCTGAACAGATGAGGATAAGCATCTCGCATTTCTGACTCTAGTTCCCAAGTAGCATCACCCGGATGCATCATATCCCATTGCACCTTAACAAGAGGAATATCTTTGTTCCTTAACACTTTTGTTTCTCTTCCCACAATACAACTCGGTTGCGGTTCAAAAGTCAAGTCCGCTTCTATTTCCATGGATTCTTGTAGAATTGGCTGAAGAGGATCAGGAATAAACTTACGGAGCTGAGATACGTGAAAGACATCATGCATTTCAGATAGAGAGGGTGGTAAGGCTAATCTGTAAGCGACTTCACCAATCCTTTCTAAAATCTGATACAGTCCCATATATCTCGGACTTAATTTGCGTGACTTAAACAGTCCTTTCAATCTCAATCTCGGAGTAACTTTGAGAAATACATGGTCACCTTCCTCAAATTTCAAAGGTCTCCTACGATTGTCCACATAACGCTTTTGACGATCTTGTGCTTGTTTAACTTTCTCACGGATCATTCGAATCTTTTCCGTAGTCTCTTGAATAATTTCGGGTCCCAAAATTCTATCTTCGCCAACTTCCGCCCAACACAAAGGTGTTCTACATTTTCTCCCATATAAAGCTTCATAAGGAGCCATACAGATGCTCGCATGGTAACTATTGTTATAGGAAAACTCAATTAACGGTAAAAGTTCATTCCAATTCCCTCTACTCTCTAGCACACAAGCTCTTAACATATCTTACATCGTCTGTATTGTTCGCTCAGTCTGACCATCCGTCTGAGGATGATTCGACGTGCTCAATCGCAACTTCGTACCCATAGCTTATTGGAACACCTTCAAAAACCTCGAAGTAAACTTCAGATCTCTATCGGACACAACATTAGAAGGAACACCATGCAATCTCACAATCTCAGCAATAAACAACATTGCAAGATGACTTGCCTTGTATGTAGTCTTCACGGCTAAGAAATGCGCAGATTTCGTTAGTCGATCCACAATCACCCAAATAGAGTCGTAACCACCTTGCGTACGGGGTAAACCCACTGCAAAGTCCATAGAAATACTATCCCACTTCCAAACTGGAATATCCAAAGGTTGTAACAGACCGCCCGGTCTTTGATGTTCAATCTTCACCTGTTGACACACCGCACATTCTGACACATATACCGCTATATCCTTTTTCATCCCGGACCACCAATAATCTCTCTTTAAATCTTGATACATCTTCGAAGAACCAGGATGTATCATAAAAGTACCTTTATGAGCTTCATCTAAAATCTTCCTTTTCAATGCCTCATCCTTCAGAACACAAATCCGTTGATTAAACAGTACAATCCCATCTGTTGCTCGTGTAAAACCCGGTTGAAGTAGCAACTCTTGTAATTCCTCCTCCAAAATTTGTTCTTGTTGAATCTCAACTCTTAAAGTAGAATTGACATTCAAATTTCCCATAGATACACCATTCGGAGTCCACACAAACTAGAGATTAAGATCTCTAAACTTTTCCAACAACGAATACTCCAAAATCATCAATTCTGCACTATGAACCATTTTCCGACTCAATGCATCCGCTACTTTATTCGCTTTTCCTGGATGGTACTTCAATTCTAAGTCATAATCCTTTAAGTACTCCATCCACCTTCTCTGTCGCATATTCAACTCCTTTTGGTCAAACAAATACTTCAAACTTTTATGGTCACTGATCATTTCAAAGCGTACACCATATAAATAATGACGCCACACCTTCAGTGCAAACACCACTGCAGCTAGCTCCAAATCATGAGTTGGATAATTCTTCTCATGATCTTTCAACTGTCGAGAAGCATAAGCTACTACTTGACCGCCTTGTATTAGAACACCCCCTAATCCCCTCTTAGAAGCATCACAGAATACTTCATAAGAGTTGTTAGGATCAGGAAAAATTAATACTGGAGCACTCGTTAAACTTTCCTTCAATTTCATAAAACTTTGTTCACAACCTGAATCCCACTCAAAAGCAAAATCTTTCCGAGTAAGTTTCGTCATTGGTAAGGCCTATTGAGAAAAACCTTTAATGAACCTTCTATAGTAACCTGCCAATCCCAAGAAACTTCTAACCTCTGAAGCATTCCTCGGTACCTTCGACAGATCTACTGCCACACCACCTTGAGATATAACATGTCCAAGAAAATTAACTTCCGACATCCAAAACTCACACTTGCTTAACTTAGCAAAAAGTTGCTTCTCTTGCAATACCGATATGATAATTCTTAGATGTTCTCCGTGCTCTTGTGGAGTACGAGAATAAATAAGAATGTCATCAATAAAGATTACGACAAATTGGTCCAAGTAAGCCTGAAATATACGGTTCATGTAATCCATAAAAACAGCTGGAGCATTAGTCACACCGAAAGGCATCACTAAGAATTCGTAATGGCCGTAACGGGTTCTAAATGCAGTTTTAAGCACATCGGAACTCTTCACTCAGATCTGATGATAACCTGACCGTAAATCAATCTTCGAGAACACACAGGCTCCTTTCAATTGATCTAACAAGTCGTCTATCCTGGGTAAAGGGGTACTTGTTCTTAATGGTGACTTTATTCAACTAACGGTAATCAATGCACAAACGCATTCCCCCATCTTTCTTCTTTACCAATAACACTGGAGCTCCCCAAGGTGAAACACTAGGTCTAACAAAATGCTTAGCCATCAAGTCTTCCAATTGGTCCTTTAATTCTCTTAATTCAAGCGGTGCCATCTGATAAGGAGAAACGGATATAGGAGTCGTTCCCGGTACCAGGTCAATAGAGAACTCAACTTCTCTCTCCGGAGGAAGAGAAGTAACATCCTCAGGAAACACTTCAGGAAACTCACAAACTATAGGAATACTCAGAAATTGTTGTTCACTACTCCCTTCCTTAGTAAGAACCAATAAAACAGATTTCTCCTTCTCAAACAAGAAATTTATCATTCCCACCGTACCTTCTAAAATCGTTGATAACACATCTTTTGGGGCAGCCTCAGCAGATGGAATAATGATTAGGTTTTCTTCACACCCAATAAACACCGAATTAGCGGAAAGCCAATTCATCCCCAAAATGACATCAACTTTCTTAAGCGGTAAACAGATAAGGTCAATCTGGAAAACTCTATCATTCACAGACAAAACACAATTTTCACACATCAACGGTGTTTCAACCATTTCATCCATGGCGGTAGTAACCACCATAGGAGGCGACAAAGGAACAACTTGCAACCCAAGTCGCTTCACACATCTCAAAGACACAAAAGAATGCGTTGCCCCACAATCAAATAAAACAAAACAAGGATGTCCGTTTATGAAACACGTACCCGCAATCAAGGAGTTATCATTCTTCGTCTTCCTGACATCTAAGGTATAAACCCTTCCGGTATTCCATCCTTGCACTTGGTTTCTATTCTGATGGCACATTCTAGCCATATGTCCCAATTCATTACAATGAAAACACCTAACACTCCCATCGACACACTTCCCAAAATGACGCTTGTTGCAAAACTTACACAAAGGAATAGCATTAGGTCTAGCAACTTGCTTTCCCTTGAAAGCTTGTGATCTTGGCCCAAACTATTGACTTGCTCTTCCACGATCACTTTGATTCACCCTACTTGCAACACTTTCCTCTTGTACTTTCTTCAAACTATGCTCCGCCATATAGCACTGCCTCAACAATTCAGCATAGCTAGTGAATTCCCTCTGTGACACACTATGTCAAATTTCAGCCCTCAAACCAAATAGAAATTGATCGATCTTCCATCTCTTATCAGGAGCATACATGGCCTGTCTAGAATAGTCAGCCATGATCTCGAACTTTTCCGCATAAGAAGCCACTATCAAATTGCCTTGTCTCAACTGTTGGAACTCGAACTCCTTCTGAGACCTTAAGGAACTTGGAAAATACTTCTCCATAAAATTTACCTTAAACTGCTCCCACACCTTTGGTACCTCTTGAATTGTCATTAAGGCTGAAGCGCTCTCCCACCACCTCATGGAAGGACCCTTTAACAAGTGAGAAGCAAAGACCGCTTTATTTTCCTCACTGCACTGAACTATCAAGAAAATCCGTTCCATACCTGATATCCATTCATGCGCCTTCACCAGATCTAACCCTCCCTGAAACTCCAGAGGATTCATACGAATGAATTCCATAAAGGTTCCCCCTGCAACTTCAGGAACAACCACTGGAGGATGCAGACCATCAGCCATTTGTTGTACCATTCCTTGCATAAACTGATTTTGCTGCTGCTGCATCTGTTGCATGAATTGATACAAAGGGGCGTTCCCTTCAGCACCCGGTGGAACCGTCCCAGCCAGAGTAGTCCTCGGTCTTCCACGGCTATTTATGCGCCTATCTGCCATGTTCCTGAATGTCATACAAATAGGATTAAGTTGATCTTGCTCAATACCATAAATATAACACGTAAGACCAAAGGCGACACCACGCATCTGAAACGGAAAGAAATTACTTATTCTATTTCATGGCTAGGTCGAGGATACAACCCGCTCTGATAGCAACTGTAACGCCCACATATACATACATACATCAAAGCATATATTATACATGAAATTTACGTTTGGTACTGAAATATACAACAAGTCCTTAGCCAACACATTGTACATATACATGCCCAAAAAGCCTAAAACAAAAAACTATGGCATAGATATATATACAATATGTTCCAAAAATAAATACTAAGAACTAGATCGACAACGATCTCAAAAACTCCACAACGGAAGCAAAGCCATCAGACAAGTAAGGAAAATCACACGGCCTTATCCTTACCCTTCGCGGAACCTGCAGTACCTGTGATGTAAACAACAACAGTGGGGTGAGATACATCAAATCTCAGTGAGTTCCCTATCTTATAGATTCTCCCAGCTTTACAAGGTTCTAACCAATACCTAACTCAAGTCGGGGAAAAAGGAACTAGACCTTGAGTTCAACATTTCTGACTAGAGAAACAATCGTGCAATTCACAAAACAAAACACCGTTAAGGTATCTTTCCCCGGCCAGCCACCCCAAGAGTAAATACAACACGGGCCACTCGATCCTTAACCATAGATAACTTTCCCCGACCAGCCACCCGAAGGGCAAATACAACACGGGTCACTCATTATCTACAAATGGTACTTTCCCCGACCAGCCCACACCAGGAGCACTTCGACACGGGTCACTAATACCATCCACTAAGTAACTTTCCCCGGCCATCCCACACACGGAGATTAAACACAGGTCACGGTTACTCACCTAATAAATACTTTCCCCGGCCAGCCCACACACAGAGCACTTCAACACGGGTCACGGTATTTATTAAGACACACACAAAATCGGAGGAATACAATCCCCCACTAACAACTACTTACCACAGATACTCTTCAAGTGTCGATGTAAGTAATTGCCGCACGATTCTCTAAGTCATTCTAATCCATTAAGGCTTCCTCACTCTACTTATTCCATATTTTAACATGCATAATACCACACTACTCATAAACACACAATTACGGGGTAAAAGTTGTAAAAACAGCACATTTCCGAAATTCCCGACATAATTAAATCGGCCATAAATGTCAAAACCAATTTAATAAGAAAGAACATTTCGTTAACTTTCCAACGATACCAAAAATGTTCCAATCCGAGTTACGGATACGAAGGAATCGCATCGAACGCGGAAAACGGGAAAAAAAACACAAGACAACAAAATTCTGCAATTCTCCTGGCCGTACGCGTATTGCCCTGTGCCATACGCGTACTGCCCAGCTGGCTCGCCCAGCCATACGCGTATTGCCCAAAGCGATAGGCGTATGGGCAGAGACTGATTTCCTTTCAAAATTTCATTTAAAACTCCAATACGCGAATTGCCTCAACCATACGCGTATTGCCCCCTCTCATACGCGTAACTCCTAAAATCCTTCCTTTCCATACGCGTATTGCCCAACTCAATACGCGTATGGCCTTGCATGATACGCATATGGGCAGAGGAAAACCAGAATTTTTCCTGCAGAATTTTCTGCTACGGGATCCTCCAAATCAACCCCAAAAATCCATTTTTTCCAATCAAACTGCATCAAAACATGTTATAGACATAACAATCAGTATACCACACAGTCAATTATTGAATTTCAGCAGTTAGATTCATGATTTCTTGCAAAATTACTCAATTCTCACAATTTCAAAACTAACTCTAAACTCAAATAAAACTCTACTCTAAAGGGTCTAACTAGAACCCACCTGGACAACAAGATGAGGATGATGAAGTTGAGATGAAGAGATGAAGAATTGATAATGGTTGATGATCTTGAGCTCTTTGACAATATTCCTCTCCTTTTCCTTCCTTTCCTTCTCTTCACTTTTCTTTCTTTCTATCTTTGTTTTCCAAATGAGGAGAAAAGAAAAGAATAGTATAAAGAACCATCATTAATTAGTAATACTACTAAATGTCCAAAATTAGCTCAAATGCACCAATTAATAAAACTCAAGGTTAAATAATATTAATTTAATCAACTCTGAGTTCGTCAGTTTACTCTAATTATTTTATCCAATAATTGATCAGAGTACACCGGAACCCAGTTGATCATAATAATATTATCCAGAGCGTTTATAATTTACGGGGTATTACAAGATTGGTCAAAAGTAGGGAGTAATGTTCGGATTTTTCCATTTTTGAATATGTCATCGGCAAATATATGCATTCCTTGGACACCAGTGCATGTAAAACTAAATTCTTGCTCTTCATTATTTTCTTCATCACTTTTTTGAATTTGTTGATTGGTGCTACAACGTGATTCATATTTTTCTTGAACGGGAGCAAAGACTTCAAAATCTAAAATAGTTTTGTTGTCAATTTGGTTTTTTGTGCTACAATATGAATCAAGATTATCTTGAATGAAAGCAAAGTTATCAAAATCCATAGAAGCATCGTCACTTATTTGGTCTTTTATTCCACAACATGGGTCAACTTTATCTTGAATTGGAGATAAGCAAGTAAAATCAAGGAAAGGGTGAGGAGTACAAACAATTGATAGTGCTTGCACCCTTAACATCTCTATATTTGAGTTTGTTTTCTGCATTTTGTTTCAATAGAGAGATTCAGATATGTGGTAAAGTGAATGGAATATTGAAAGTGATCAATAAATGAGAGAAATTTATATATAAATATCAATTTGTTATTCTATTATGTTAGTTCAACAGAACTCGGTTAGCTTGGATATTTAAGGAGGTAGTTACACACGGAAGGTGTGAAGATTATTGAGAACTTGCTAATTCGTTTTACGTTAAACCTTATATTTATTTCTAAAAAATTTTAGGCCAGATAAATTTTATTTTAATTTTTTTCATTAAGAATATGAAATTTGGGATTTAAAATCATTTCCCCTCTTTCGGAAAATTACTTGTCTGTTATTATGTTTTCGAGGTATTAAACTGCTTATGGGTAAGTGCAACCGCTTCAGTTTTACTTGTTAGTGGATACTTATATAGTTTGTTTGTTGGTTTCGAGTTTCTAGTTGGTTACTAAATTAAGAATGCCAATATAAAATTGAAAAAACTTAAATTAAGCATGGATGAAAAGACTTTATATTTAAAATTCATAACATTGTCAATATGTAGAAGGTATATTTTAAGAAATATTGTAAAAGGGAAATACTTAATTTTTCATTAGGAGATAAAACATGTGGGTGTATTGTTACGAATCGTGCTTTAACTTTTCATATTCTCTATTAATTTAAAAATTTCAAAATAACTATAAATATAATCTAAACAGAGTCTCATATCGGTCCTATTTATTTTCCTTCAGTGTGCAATAATAAAAACTTATTTAGTTTCTTAATATTGATACATCAATTGTTGATGATTACATGTTATTATATTTATAATGAAATAAATTTTAATATGAAAAATTATTAAGGTAAAATCTAAATAATATTCAAATCAATCGTAGATCTTTTATATTGTAGCATCCCCGAAATTCAAAAGCATCTTAATAACCATTTTAAGTTTTAAAGTTGAAAATTATATGATTTATTATAGAAAATTATTATATATTAAATGTATTAATACTTTTTCATTTAAGATATGCATGTTAGTTTGTTTTTAAAATGATATTAGGAAAGGTTCTATTAAGGTAAAGATGAGACACACATTCACATATAGTTTGTGTTATGTTTTATTTTACTTTGTTCTTGGAGATGAATGGTTTGTCCATAATAATTATATTACAATGATCTCTCTATCTCATTACATTTTCTGTAAGTTTTCCTTTTGAGTTTATTTCTTGCATGGAAAACATAAGAGAAGACATTTTTTCTGTCATTTTACTAGAGCATTTGTGTGCATGTGTGTATAGAGATCAAGGGGAAAGGAAGAAATTTAATGGGAAAGGGAGAAGAGGACTTTTCATTTGTGTATGAAAGTTTATTATATGAAATATATGTTTACATTTTGTTACTTTATTTTTCTATTTTTATCTTGAACTTTATAATCTACCGTATTGATTTACTTGAATTTTAAGAGATAAGTCAATATATTTTGTTTTTTGGAGACTCAAATTATAGAAAATTCCAGGTATAATTTAACAACTAAACATTTAAAAAAAAGAAGAAAAAAGGTATCATGTGTCATTGTAATGGAATGTACCTTAGAATAATATTTCTTCAATACGTGTTAATCAAGAAAACTATAAGATACTTATTTACTAGATCCAATTTGTGATATAAGTTAATACTGCTCGTTTTGTCTTTTTTATCTTTAAATTATTTAAGTGATCACTTTTAAGTACCTATATAAACTCCCTTCACATTGTTTTCTCTATTGACATAAAGAAAAAACACTAATGCAAAACAAACAAGTAAAATTCCAAAGAAGTTCTAAATCTATTTTTGTAGAGCCTATATTATTCCATTTGTTGGTTGAGAAACAAGATAATGGTAGAAAAAATGCGTTAAAAATTTGTTTAAAACAATGGTCATTTGAGGTAGTGACTTAATGAGATTTGTAATAAGGTTGGAAGGTCCAATATTTATTATGGGTGCCACATAAACTATTGTTAAATATGTCATTTCAAATAGAAAATTGAAGCTGACAATTCTTCTAATTTAAAATATAAGATGTACTCTGAAAATAAACAATTCCATTTTAATAGGGGTGAAGATGGAGTTTGATGAAATCAAAAGTTAAAATTTATTGTCATGTTTCAGGATTCTATCCATTATAACTTGAAATAAAAATATATATGTGTAGCAAATGTTGCTCTTTAATAATACACACATGAAAATATGGACTATTTCATAAAAGATTAAATCATTCACTCCTCATTATCATAAGGGGAAGTATAAGCACTTGATTTTTTATCAAGAGAAAAATAAATCCTAACGTTAATTAGCTAATTATTATGTACATTAAACTAATCTACATTGTCAAAATAAGATGAATCCCCAACAATTAAAAAAGTTGGTAATTCGATCTCAAAAGGGGTGCAAGTTTCTACTTAATTCGTGTCTGTTGGTAATGAATCCAAATAGTTGGTGTTTGTATGGCAAAAATGATCTTCGTTTATTGCTCCCTTTTCTTGTTTTATTTGTCACATAAAGCTTCTCATAAGCCGTTAAAGTATTTTTGGGCTGTTCCCCCTTCCTCTTTTGAACAATGATGTTTTCTACCTTGGGCTTGATTGACGTTTTTGGCACTGAAGGATTCAGTATAACAAGAGAATCCTTATGGTCACTATTACTTCAAAGATTTAAAATTTGTCTAAATCTCCATAGATTCGATGACCCTGAGGAGTTGCTTTTCTCATAACACTCACTTAAATCCTTCATTGTAATATTTTGCAATATCTCATATTGAGTTTCTTTAGAAATACCACTCGATATTGTTTGTTGATTCATGGCATTCTTAATAAAGATGTTTTTTAGCGGATGTCGAAGATGTGAAGCATTGTTATTTGTGGTGGGGAAGAATTGAAGAGATTGGTCAAAAGTAGGGAGTAATGTTCGGATTTTTCCATTTTTGAATATGTCATCGGCAAATATATGCATTCCTTGGACACCAGTGCATGCAAAACTAAATTCTTGTTCTTCATTATTTTCTTCATCACTTTTTTGAATTTGTTGATTGGTGCTACAACGTGATTCATATTTTTCTTGAACGGGAGCAAAGACTTCAAAATCTAAAATAGTTTTGTTGTCAATTTGGTTTTTTGTGCTACAATATGAATCAAGATTATCTTGAATGAAAGAAAAGTTTTCAAAATCCATAGAAGCATCGTCACTTATTTGGTCTTTTATTCCACAACATGGGTCAACTTTATCTTGAATTAGAGATAAGCAAGTAAAATCAAGGAAAGGGTGAGGAGTACAAACAATTGATAGTGCTTGCACCCTTAACATCTCTATATTTGAGTTTGTTTTCTGCATTTTGTTTCAATAGAGAGATTCAGATATGTGGTAAAGTGAATGGAATATTGAAAGTGATCGATAAATGAGAGAAATTTATATATAAACATCAATTTGTTATTGTATTATGTTAGTTCAACAGAACTCGGTTAGCTTGGATATTTAAGGAGGTAGTTACACACGGAAGGTGTGAAGATTATTGAGAACTTGCTAATTCGTTTTACGTTAAACCTTATATTTATTTCTAAAACATTTTAGGCCAGATAAATTTTATTTTAATTTTTTTCATTAAGAATATGAAATTTGGGATTTAAAATCATTTCCCCTCTTTCGGAAAATTACTTGTCTGTTATTATGTTTTCGAGGTATTAAACTGCTTATGGGTAAGTGCAACCGCTTCAGTTTTACTTGTTAGTGGATACTTATATAGTTTGTTTGTTGGTTTCGAGTTTCTAGTTGGTTACTAAATTAAGAATGCCAATATAAAATTGAAAAAACTTAAATTAAGCATGGATGAAAAGACTTTATATTTAAAATTCATAACATTGTCAATATGTAGAAGGTATATTTTAAGAAATATTGTAAAAGGGAAATACTTAATTTTTCATTAGGAGATAAAACATGTGGGTGTATTGTTACGAATCGTGCTTTAACTTTTCATATTCTCTATTAATTTAAAAATTTCAAAATAACTATAAATATAATCTAAACAGAGTCTCATATCGGTCCTATTTATTTTCCTTCAGTGTGCAATAATAAAAACTTATTTAGTTTCTTAATGTTGATACATCAATTGTTGATGATTACATGTTATTATATTTATAATGAAATAAATTTTAATATGAAAAATTATTAAGGTAAAATCTAAATAATATTCAAATCAATCGTAGATCTTTTATATTGTAACATCCCCGAAATTCAAAAGCAACTTAATAACCATTTTAAGTTTTAAAGTTGAAAATTATATGATTTATTATAGAAAATTATTATATATTAAATGTATTAATACTTTTTCATTTAAGATATGCATGTTAGTTTGTTTTTAAAATGATATTAGGAAAGGTTCTATTAAGGTAAAGATGAGACACACATTCACATATAGTTTGTGTTATGTTTTATTTTACTTTGTTCTTGGAGATGAATGGTTTGTCCATAATAATTATATTACAATGATCTCTCTATCTCATTACATTTTCTGTAAGTTTTCCTTTTGAGTTTATTTCTTGCATGGAAAACATAAGAGAAGACATTTTTTCTGTCATTTTACTAGAGCATTTGTGTGCATGTGTGTATAGAGATCAAGGGGAAAGGAAGAAATTTAATGGGAAAGGGAGAAGAGGACTTTTCATTTGTGTATGAAAGTTTATTATATGAAATATTTGTTTACATTTTGTTACTTTATTTTTCTATTTTTATCTTGAACTTTATAATCTACCGTATTGATTTACTTGAATTTTAAGAGATAAGTCAATATATTTTGTTTTTTGGAGACTCAAATTATAGAAAATTCCAGGTATAATTTAACAACTAAACATTTAAAAAAAAGAAGAAAAAAGGTATCATGTGTCATTGTAATGGAATGTACCTTAGAATAATATTTCTTCAATACGTGTTAATCAAGAAAACTATAAGATACTTATTTACTAGATCCAATTTGTGATATAAGTTAATACTGCTCGTTTTGTCTTTTTTATCTTTAAATTATTTAAGTGATCACTTTTAAGTACCTATATAAACTCCCTTCACATTGTTTTCTCTATTGACATAAAGAAAAAACACTAATGCAAAACAAACAAGTAAAATTCCAAAGAAGTTCTAAATCTATTTTTGTAGAGCCTATATTATCCCATTTGTTGGTTGAGAAACAAGATAATGGTAGAAAAAATGCGTTTAAAAATTTGTTTAAAACAATGGTCATTTGAGGTAGTGACTTAATGAGATTTGTAATAAGGTTGGAAGGTCCAATATTTATTATGGGTACCACATAAACTATTGTTAATTATGTCATTTCAAATAGAAAATTGAAGCTGACAATTCTTCTAATTTAAAATATAAGATGTACTCTGAAAATAAACAATTCCATTTTAATAGGGGTGAAGATGGAGTTTGATGAAATCAAAAGTTAAAATTTATTGTCATGTTTCAGGATTCTATCCATTATAACTTGAAATAAAAATATATATGTGTAGCAAATGTTGCTCTTTAATAATACACACATGAAAATATGGACTATTTCATAAAAGATTAAATCATTCACTCCTCATTATCATAAGGGGAAGTATAAGCACTTGATTTTTTATCAAGAGAAAAATAAATCCTAACGTTAATTAGCTAATTATTATGTACTTTAAACTAATCTACATTGTCAAAATAAGATGAATCCCCAACAATTAAAAAAGTTGGTAATTCGATCTCAAAAGGGGTGCAAGTTTCTACTTAATTCGTGTTTGTTGGTAATGAATCCAAATAGTTGGTGTTTGTATGGCAAAAATTATCTTCGTTTATTGCACCCTTTTCTTGTTTTATTTGTCACATAAAGCTTCTCATAAGCCGTTAAAGTATTTTTGGGTTGTTCCCCCCTTCCTCTTTTTAACAATGATGTTTTCTACCTTGGGCTTGATTGACGTTTTTAGCACTGAAGGATTCAGTATAACAAGAGAATCCTTATGGTCACTATTACTTCGAAGATTTAAAATTTGTCTAAATCTCCATAGATTCGATGACCCTGAGGAGTTGCTTTTCTCATAACACTCACTTAAATCCTTCATTGTAATATTTTGCAATATCTCATATTGAGTTTCTTTAGAAATACCACTCGATATTGTTTGTTGATTCATGGCATTCTTAATAAAGATGTTTTTTAGCGGATGTCGAAGATGTGAAGCATTGTTATTTGTGGTGGGGAAGAATTGAAGAGATTGGTCAAAAGTAGGGAGTAATGTTCGAATTTTTCCATTTTTGAATATGTCATCGGCAAATATATGCATTCCTTGGACACCAGTGCATGCAAAACTAAATTCTTGTTCTTCATTATTTTCTTCATCACTTTTTTGAATTTGTTGATTGGTGCTACAACGTGATTCATATTTTTCTTGAACGGGAGCAAAGACTTCAAAATCTAAAATAGTTTTGTTGTCAATTTGGTTTTTTGTGCTACAATATGAATCAAGATTATCTTGAATGAAAGAACAGTTTTCAAAATCCATAGAAGCATCGTCACTTATTTGGTCTTTTATTCCACAACATGGGTCAACTTTATCTTGAATTAGAGATAAGCAAGTAAAATCAAGGAAAGGGTGAGGAGTACAAACAATTGATAGTGCTTGCACCCTTAACATCTCTATATTTGAGTTTGTTTTCTGCATTTTGTTTCAATAGAGAGATTCAGATATGTGGTAAAGTGAATGGAATATTGAAAGTGATCGATAAATGAGAGAAATTTATATATAAACATAAATTTGTTATTCTATTATGTTAGTTCAACAGAACTCGGTTAGCTTGGATATTTAAGGAGGTAGTTACACACGGAAGGTGTGAAGATTATTGAGAACTTGCTAATTCGTTTTACGTTAAACCTTATATTTATTTCTAAAAAATTTTAGGCCAGATAAATTTTATTTTAATTTTTTTCATTAAGAATATGAAATTTGGGATTTAAAATCATTTCCCCTCTTTCGGAAAATTACTTGTCTGTTATTATGTTTTCGAGGTATTAAACTGCTTATGGGTAAGTGCAACCGCTTCAGTTTTACTTGTTAGTGGATACTTATATAGTTTGTTTGTTGGTTTCGAGTTTCTAGTTGGTTACTAAATTAAGAATGCCAATATAAAATTGAAAAAACTTAAATTAAGCATGGATGAAAAGACTTTATATTTAAAATTCATAACATTGTCAATATGTAGAAGGTATATTTTAAGAAATATTGTAAAAGGGAAATACTTAATTTTTCATTAGGAGATAAAACATGTGGGTGTATTGTTACGAATCGTGCTTTAACTTTTCATATTCTCTATTAATTTAAAAATTTCAAAATAACTATAAATATAATCTAAACAGAGTCTCATATCGGTCCTATTTATTTTCCTTCAGTGTGCAATAATAAAAACTTATTTAGTTTCTTAATGTTGATACATCAATTGTTGATGATTAAATGTTATTATATTTATAATGAAATAAATTTTAATATGAAAAATTATTAAGGTAAAATCTAAATAATATTCAAATCAATCGTAGATCTTTTATATTGTAACATCCCCGAAATTCAAAAGCAACTTAATAACCATTTTAAGTTTTAAAGTTGAAAATTATATGATTTATTATAGAAAATTATTATATATTAAATGTATTAATACTTTTTCATTTAAGATATGCATGTTAGTTTGTTTTTAAAATGATAATAGGAAAGGTTCTATTAAGGTAAAGATGAGACACACATTCACATATAGTTTGTGTTATGTTTTATTTTACTTTGTTCTTGGAGATGAATGGTTTGTCCATAATAATTATATTACAATGATCTCTCTATCTCATTACATTTTCTGTAAGTTTTCCTTTTGAGTTTATTTCTTGCATGGAAAACATAAGAGAAGACATTTTTTCTGTCATTTTACTAGAGCATTTGTGTACATGTGTGTATAGAGATGAAGGGGAAAGGAAGAAATTTAATGGGAAAGGGAGAAGAGGACTTTTCATTTGTGTATGAAAGTTTATTATATGAAATATATGTTTACATTTTGTTACTTTATTTTTCTATTTTTATCTTGAACTTTATAATCTACCGTATTGATTTACTTGAATTTTAAGAGATAAGTCAATATATTTTGTTTTTTGGAGACTCAAATTATAGAAAATTCCAGGTATAATTTAACAACTAAACATTTAAAAAAAAGAAGGAAAAAGGTATCATGTGTCTTTGTAATGGAATGTACCTTAGAATAATATTTCTTCAATACGTGTTAATCAAGAAAACTATAAGATACTTATTTACTAGATCCAATTTGTGATATAAGTTAATACTGCTCGTTTTGTCTTTTTTATCTTTAAATTATTTAAGTGATCACTTTTAAGTACCTATATAAACTCCCTTCACATTGTTTTCTCTATTGACATAAAGAAAAAACACTAATGCAAAACAAACAAGTAAAATTCCAAAGAAGTTCTAAATCTATTTTTGTAGAGCCTATATTATTCCATTTGTTGGTTGAGAAACAAGATAATGGTAGAAAAAATGCGTTAAAAATTTGTTTAAAACAATGGTCATTTGAGGTAGTGACTTAATGAGATTTGTAATAAGGTTGGAAGGTCCAATATTTATTATGGGTACCACATAAACTATTGTTAATTATGTCATTTCAAATAGAAAATTAAAGCTGACAATTCTTCTAATTTAAAATATAAGATGTACTCTGAAAATAAACAATTCCATTTTAATAGGGGTGAAGATGGAGTTTGATGAAATCAAAAGTTAAAATTTATTGTCATGTTTCAGGATTCTATCCATTATAACCTGAAATAAAAATATATATGTGTAGCAAATGTTACTCTTTAATAATACACACATGAAAATATGGACTATTTCATAAAAGATTAAATCATTCACTCCTCATTATCATAAGGGGAAGTATAAGCACTTGATTTTTTATCAAGAGAAAAATAAATCCTAACGTTAATTAGCTAATTATTATGTACATTAAACTAATCTACATTGTCAAAATAAGATGAATCCCCAACAATTAAAAAAGTTGGTAATTCGATCTCAAAAGGGGTGCAAGTTTCTACTTAATTCGTGTCTGTTGGTAATGAATCCAAATAGTTGGTGTTTGTATGGCAAAAATGATCTTCGTTTATTGCTCCCTTTTCTTGTTTTATTTGTCACAAAAAGCTTCTCATAAGCCGTTAAAGTATTTTTGGGTTGTTCCCCCTTCCTCTTTTTAACAATGATGTTTTCTACCTTGGGCTTGATTGACGTTTTTGGCACTGAAGGATTCAGTATAACAAGAGAATCCTTATGGTCACTATTACTTCGAAGATTTAAAATTTGTCTAAATCTCCATAGATTCGATGACCCTGAGGAGTTGCTTTTCTCATAACACTCACTTAAATCCTTCATTGTAATATTTTGCAATATCTCATATTGAGTTTCTTTAGAAATACCACTCGATATTGTTTGTTGATTCATGGCATTCTTAATAAAGATGTTTTTTAGCGGATGTCGAAGATGTGAAGCATTGTTATTTGTGGTGGGGAAGAATTGAAGAGATTGGTCAAAAGTAGGGAGTAATGTTCGGATTTTTCCATTTTTGAATATGTCATCGGCAAATATATGCATTCCTTGGACACCAGTGCATGCAAAACTAAATTCTTGTTCTTCATTATTTTCTTCATCACTTTTTTGAATTTGTTGATTGGTGCTACAACGTGATTCATATTTTTCTTGAACGGGAGCAAAGACTTCAAAATCTAAAAAAGTTTTGTTGTCAATTTGGTTTTTTGTGCTATAATATGAATCAAGATTATCTTGAATGAAAGAAAAGTTTTCAAAATCCATAGAAGCATCGTCACTTATTTGGTCTTTTATTCCACAACATGGGTCAACTTTATCTTGAATTAGAGATAAGCAAGTAAAATCAAGGAAAGGGTGAGGAGTACAAACAATTGATAGTGCTTGCACCCTTAACATCTCTATATTTGAGTTTGTTTTCTGCATTTTGTTTCAATAGAGAGATTCAAATATGTGGTAAAGTGAATGGAATATTGAAAGTGATCGATAAATGAGAGAAATTTATATATAAACATCAATTTGTTATTCTATTATGTTAGTTTAACAGAACTCGGTTAGCTTGGATATTTAAGGAGGTAGTTACACACGGAAGGTGTGAAGATTATTGAGAACTTGCTAATTCGTTTTACGTTAAACCTTATATTTATTTCTAAAAAATTTTAGGCCAGATAAATTTTATTTTAATTTTTTTCATTAAGAATATGAAATTTGGGATTTAAAATCATTTCCCCTCTTTCGGAAAATTACTTGTCTATTATTATGTTTTCGAGGTATTAAACTACTTATGGGTAAGTGCAACCGCTTCAGTTTTACTTGTTAGTGGATACTTATATAGTTTGTTTGTTGGTTTCGAGTTTCTAGTTGGATACTAAATTAAGAATGCCAATATAAAATTGAAAAAACTTAAATTAAGCATGGATGAAAAGACTTTATATTTAAAATTCATAACATTGTCAATATGTAGAAGGTATATTTTAAGAAATATTGTAAAAGGGAAATACTTAATTTTTCATTAGGAGATAAAACATGTGGGTGTATTGTTACGAATCGTGCTTTAACTTTTCATATTCTCTATTAATTTAAAAATTTCAAAATAACTATAAATATAATCTAAACAGAGTCTCATATCGGTCCTATTTATTTTCTTTCAGTGTGCAATAATAAAAACTTATTTAGTTTCTTAATGTTGATACATCAATTGTTGATGATTACATGTTATTATATTTATAATGAAATAAATTTTAATATGAAAAATTATTAAGGTAAAATCTAAATAATATTCAAATCAATCGTAGATCTTTTATATTGTAACATCCCCGAAATTCAAAAGCAACTTAATAACCATTTTAAGTTTTAAAGTTGAAAATTATATGATTTATTATAGAAAATTATTATATATTAAATGTATTAATACTTTTTCATTTAAGATATGCATGTTAGTTTGTTTTTAAAATGATATTAGGAAAGGTTCTATTAAGGTAAAGATGAGACACACATTCACATATAGTTTGTGTTATGTTTTATTTTACTTTGTTCTTGGAGATGAATGGTTTATCCATAATAATTATATTACAATGATCTCTCTATCTCATTACATTTTCTGTAAGTTTTCCTTTTGAGTTTATTTCTTGCATGGAAAACATAAGAGAAGACATTTTTTCTGTCATTTTACT
Organism: Lathyrus tuberosus; assembly: GCA_022829125.1. Classification (NCBI taxonomy): domain Eukaryota; kingdom Viridiplantae; phylum Streptophyta; class Magnoliopsida; order Fabales; family Fabaceae; genus Lathyrus; species Lathyrus tuberosus. The sequence continues at coordinate 136,288 of JALAZF010001082.1, forward strand.
AGAGCATTTGTGTGCATGTGTGTATAGAGATCAAGGGGAAAGGAAGAAATTTAATGGGAAAGGGAGAAGAGGACTTTTCATTTGTGTATGAAAGTTTATTATATGAAATATATGTTTACATTTTGTTACTTTATTTTTCTATTTTTATCTTGAACTTTATAATCTACCGTATTGATTTACTTGAATTTTAAGAGATAAGTCAATATATTTTGTTTTTTGGAGACTCAAATTATAGAAAATTCCAGGTATAATTTAACAACTAAACATTTAAAAAAAAGAAGAAAAAAGGTATCATGTGTCATTGTAATGGAATGTACCTTAGAATAATATTTCTTCAATACGTGTTAATCAAGAAAACTATAAGATACTTATTTACTAGATCCAATTTGTGATATAAGTTAATACTGCTCGTTTTGTCTTTTTTATCTTTAAATTATTTAAGTGATCACTTTTAAGTACCTATATAAACTCCCTTCACATTGTTTTCTCTATTGACATAAAGAAAAAACACTAATGCAAAACAAACAAGTAAAATTCCAAAGAAGTTCTAAATCTATTTTTGTAGAGCCCGTATTATTCCATTTGTTGGTTGAGAAACAAGATAATGGTAGAAAAAATGCGTTAAAAATTTGTTTAAAACAATGGTCATTTGAGGTAGTGACTTAATGAGATTTGTAATAAGGTTGGAAGGTCCAATATTTATTATGGGTACCACATAAACTATTGTTAATTATGTCATTTCAAATAGAAAATTAAAGCTGACAATTCTTCTAATTTAAAATATAAGATGTACTCTGAAAATAAACAATTCCATTTTAATAGGGGTGAAGATGGAGTTTGATGAAATCAAAAGTTAAAATTTATTGTCATGTTTCAGGATTCTATCCATTATAACTTGAAATAAAAATATATATGTGTAGCAAATGTTACTCTTTAATAATACACACATGAAAATATGGACTATTTCATAAAAGATTAAATCATTCACTCCTCATTATCATAAGGGGAAGTATAAGCAGTTGATTTTTTATCAAGAGAAAAATAAATCCTAACGTTAATTAGCTAATTATTATGTACATTAAACTAATCTACATTGTCAAAATAAGATGAATCCCCAACAATTAAAAAAGTTGGTAATTCGATCTCAAAAGGGGTGCAAGTTTCTACTTAATTCGTGTCTGTTGGTAATGAATCCAAATAGTTGGTGTTTGTATGGCAAAAATGATCTTCGTTTATTGCTCCCTTTTCTTGTTTTATTTGTCACATAAAGCTTCTCATAAGCCGTTAAAGTATTTTTGGGTTGTTCCCCCTTCCTCTTTTTAACAATGATGTTTTCTACCTTGGGCTTGATTGACGTTTTTGGCACTGAAGGATTCAGTATAACAAGGGAATCCTTATGGTCACTATTACTTCGAAGATTTAAAATTTGTCTAAATCTCCATAGATTCGATGACCCTGAGGAGTTGCTTTTCTCATAACACTCACTTAAATCCTTCATTGTAATATTTTGCAATATCTCATATTGAGTTTCTTTAGAAATACCACTCGATATTGTTTGTTGATTCATGGCATTCTTAATAAAGATGTTTTTTAGCGGATGTCGAAGATGTGAAGCATTGTTATTTGTGGTGGGGAAGAATAGAAGAGATTGGTCAAAAGTAGGGAGTAATGTTCGGATTTTTCCATTTTTGAATATGTCATCGGCAAATATATGGATTCCTTGGACACCAGTGCATGCAAAACTAAATTCTTGTTCTTCATTATTTTCTTCATCACTTTTTTGAATTTGTTGATTGGTGCTACAACGTGATTCATATTTTTCTTGAACGGGAGCAAAGACTTCAAAATCTAAAAAAGTTTTGTTGTCAATTTGGTTTTTTGTGCTACAATATGAATCAAGATTATCTTGAATGAAAGAAAAGTTTTCAAAACCCATAGAAGCATCGTCACTTATTTGGTCTTTTATTCCACAACATGGGTCAACTTTATCTTGAATTAGAGATAAGCAAGTAAAATCAAGGAAAGGGTGAGGAGTACAAACAATTGATAGTGCTTGCACCCTTAACATCTCTATATTTGAGTTTGTTTTCTGCATTTTGTTTCAATAGAGAGATTCAGATATGTGGTAAAGTGAATGGAATATTGAAAGTGATCGATAAATGAGAGAAATTTATATATAAACATCAATTTGTTATTCTATTATGTTAGTTCAACAGAACTCGGTTAGCTTGGATATTTAAGGAGGTAGTTACACACGGAAGGTGTGAAGATTATTGAGAACTTGCTAATTCGTTTTACGTTAAACCTTATATTTATTTCTAAAAAATTTTAGGCCAGATAAATTTTATTTTAATTTTTTTCATTAAGAATATGAAATTTGGGATTTAAAATCATTTCCCCTCTTTCGGAAAATTACTTGTCTGTTATTATGTTTTCGAGGTATTAAACTGCTTATGGGTAAGTGCAACCGCTTCAGTTTTACTTGTTAGTGGATACTTATATAGTTTGTTTGTTGGTTTCGAGTTTCTAGTTGGATACTAAATTAAGAATGCCAATATAAAATTGAAAAAACTTAAATTAAGCATGGATGAAAAGACTTTATATTTAAAATTCATAACATTGTCAATATGTAGAAGGTATATTTTAAGAAATATTGTAAAAGGGAAATACTTAATTTTTCATTAGGAGATAAAACATGTGGGTGTATTGTTACGAATCGTGCTTTAACTTTTCATATTCTCTTTTAATTTAAAAATTTCAAAATAACTATAAATATAATCTAAACCGAGTCTCATATCGGTCCTATTTATTTTCCTTCAGTGTGCAATAATAAAAACTTATTTAGTTTCTTAATGTTGATACATCAATTGTTGATGATTACATGTTATTATATTTATAATGAAATAAATTTTAATATGAAAAATTATTAAGGTAAAATCTAAATAATATTCAAATCAATCGTAGATCTTTTATATTGTAACATCCCCGAAATTCAAAAGCAACTTAATAACCATTTTAAGTTTTAAAGTTGAAAATTATATGATTTATTATAGAAAATTATTATATATTAAATGTATTAATACTTTTTCATTTAAGATATGCATGTTAGTTTGTTTTTAAAATGATATTAGGAAAGGTTCTATTAAGGTAAAGATGAGACACACATTCACATATAGTTTGTGTTATGTTTTATTTTACTTTGTTCTTAGAGATGAATGGTTTGTCCATAATAATTATATTACAATGATCTCTCTATCTCATTACATTTTCTGTAAGTTTTCCTTTTGAGTTTATTTCTTGCGTGGAAAACATAAGAGAAGACATTTTTTCTGTCATTTTACTAGAGCATTTGTGTGCATGTGTGTATAGAGATCAAGGGGAAAGGAAGAAATTTAATGGGAAAGGGAGAAGAGGACTTTTCATTTGTGTATGAAAGTTTATTATACGAAATATATGTTTACATTTTGTTACTTTATTTTTCTATTTTTATCTTGAACTTTATAATCTACCGTATTGATTTACTTTAATTTTAAGAGATAAGTCAATATATTTTGTTTTTTGGAGACTCAAATTATAGAAAATTCCAGGTATAATTTAACAACTAAACATTTAAAAAAAGAAGAAAAAAGGTATCATGTGTCATTGTAATGGAATGTACCTTAGAATAATATTTCTTCAATACGTGTTAATCAAGAAAACTATAAGATACTTATTTACTAGATCCAATTTGTGATATAAGTTAATACTGCTCGTTTTGTCTTTTTTATCTTTAAATTATTTAAGTGATCACTTTTAAGTACCTATATAAACTCCCTTCACATTGTTTTCTCTATTGACATAAAGAAAAAACACTAATGCAAAACAAACAAGTAAAATTCCAAAGAAGTTCTAAATCTATTTTTGTAGAGCCTATATTATTCCATTTGTTGGTTGAGAAACAAGATAATGGTAGAAAAAATGCGTTAAAAATTTGTTTAAAACAATGGTCATTTGAGGTAGTGACTTAATGAGATTTGTAATAAGGTTGGAAGGTCCAATATTTATTATGGGTACCACATAAACTATTGTTAATTATGTCATTTCAAATAGAAAATTAAAGCTGACAATTCTTCTAATTTAAAATATAAGATGTACTCTGAAAATAAACAATTCCATTTTAATAGGGGTGAAGATGGAGTTTGATGAAATCAAAAGTTAAAATTTATTGTCATGTTTCAGGATTCTATCCATTATAACTTGAAATAAAAATATATATGTGTAGCAAATGTTACTCTTTAATAATACACACATGAAAATATGGACTATTTCATAAAAGATTAAATCATTCACTCCTCATTATCATAAGGGGAAGTATAAGCACTTGATTTTTTATCAAGAGAAATATAAATCCTAACGTTAATTAGCTAATTATTATGTACATTAAACTAATCTACATTGTCAAAATAAGATGAATCCCCAACAATTAAAAAAGTTGGTAATTCGATCTCAAAAGGGGTGCAAGTTTCTACTTAATTCGTGTTTGTTGGTAATGAATCCAAATAGTTGGTGTTTGTATGGCAAAAATGATCTTCGTTTATTGCTCCCTTTTCTTGTTTTATTTGTCACATAAAGCTTCTCATAAGCCGTTAAAGTATTTTTGGGTTGTTCCCCCTTCCTCTTTTTAACAATGATGTTTTCTACCTTGGGCTTGATTGACGTTTTTGGCACTGAAGGATTCAGTATAACAAGGGAATCCTTATGGTCACTATTACTTCGAAGATTTAAAATTTGTCTAAATCTCCATAGATTCGATGACCCTGAGGAGTTGCTTTTCTCATAACACTCACTTAAATCCTTCATTGTAATATTTTGCAATATCTCATATTGAGTTTCTTTAGAAATACCACTCGATATTGTTTGTTGATTCATGGCATTCTTAATAAAGATGTTTTTTAGCGGATGTCGAAGATGTGAAGCATTGTTATTTGTGGTGGGGAAGAATTGAAGAGATTGGTCAAAAGTAGGGAGTAATGTTCGGATTTTTCCATTTTTGAATATGTCATCGGCAAATATATGGATTCCTTGGACACCAGTGCATGCAAAACTAAATTCTTGTTCTTCATTATTTTCTTCATCACTTTTTTGAATTTGTTGATTGGTGCTACAACGTGATTCATATTTTTCTTGAACGGGAGCAAAGACTTCAAAATCTAAAAAAGTTTTGTTGTCAATTTGGTTTTTTGTGCTACAATATGAATCAAGATTATCTTGAATGAAAGAAAAGTTTTCAAAACCCATAGAAGCATCGTCACTTATTTGGTCTTTTATTCCACAACATGGGTCAACTTTATCTTGAATTAGAGATAAGCAAGTAAAATCAAGGAAAGGGTGAGGAGTACAAACAATTGATAGTGCTTGCACCCTTAACATCTCTATATTTGAGTTTGTTTTCTGCATTTTGTTTCAATAGAGAGATTCAGATATGTGGTAAAGTGAATGGAATATTGAAAGTGATCGATAAATGAGAGAAATTTATATATAAACATCAATTTGTTATTCTATTATGTTAGTTCAACAGAACTCGGTTAGCTTGGATATTTAAGGAGGTAGTTACACACGGAAGGTGTGAAGATTATTGAGAACTTGCTAATTCGTTTTACGTTAAACCTTATATTTATTTCTAAAAAATTTTAGGCCAGATAAATTTTATTTTAATTTTTTTCATTAAGAATATGAAATTTGGGATTTAAAATCATTTCCCCTCTTTCGGAAAATTACTTGTCTGTTATTATGTTTTCGAGGTATTAAACTGCTTATGGGTAAGTGCAACCGCTTCAGTTTTACTTGTTAGTGGATACTTATATAGTTTGTTTGTTGGTTTCGAGTTTCTAGTTGGATACTAAATTAAGAATGCCAATATAAAATTGAAAAAACTTAAATTAAGCATGGATGAAAAGACTTTATATTTAAAATTCATAACATTGTCAATATGTAGAAGGTATATTTTAAGAAATATTGTAAAAGGGAAATACTTAATTTTTCATTAGGAGATAAAACATGTGGGTGTATTGTTACGAATCGTGCTTTAACTTTTCATATTCTCTTTTAATTTAAAAATTTCAAAATAACTATAAATATAATCTAAACCGAGTCTCATATCGGTCCTATTTATTTTCCTTCAGTGTGCAATAATAAAAACTTATTTAGTTTCTTAATGTTGATACATCAATTGTTGATGATTACATGTTATTATATTTATAATGAAATAAATTTTAATATGAAAAATTATTAAGGTAAAATCTAAATAATATTCAAATCAATCGTAGATCTTTTATATTGTAACATCCCCGAAATTCAAAAGCAACTTAATAACCATTTTAAGTTTTAAAGTTGAAAATTATATGATTTATTATAGAAAATTATTATATATTAAATGTATTAATACTTTTTCATTTAAGATATGCATGTTAGTTTGTTTTTAAAATGATATTAGGAAAGGTTCTATTAAGGTAAAGATGAGACACACATTCACATATAGTTTGTGTTATGTTTTATTTTACTTTGTTCTTAGAGATGAATGGTTTGTCCATAATAATTATATTACAATGATCTCTCTATCTCATTACATTTTCTGTAAGTTTTCCTTTTGAGTTTATTTCTTGCGTGGAAAACATAAGAGAAGACATTTTTTCTGTCATTTTACTAGAGCATTTGTGTGCATGTGTGTATAGAGATCAAGGGGAAAGGAAGAAATTTAATGGGAAAGGGAGAAGAGGACTTTTCATTTGTGTATGAAAGTTTATTATACGAAATATATGTTTACATTTTGTTACTTTATTTTTCTATTTTTATCTTGAACTTTATAATCTACCGTATTGATTTACTTTAATTTTAAGAGATAAGTCAATATATTTTGTTTTTTGGAGACTCAAATTATAGAAAATTCCAGGTATAATTTAACAACTAAACATTTAAAAAAAAGAAGAAAAAAGGTATCATGTGTCATTGTAATGGAATGTACCTTAGAATAATATTTCTTCAATACGTGTTAATCAAGAAAACTATAAGATACTTATTTACTAGATCCAATTTGTGATATAAGTTAATACTGCTCGTTTTGTCTTTTTTATCTTTAAATTATTTAAGTGATCACTTTTAAGTACCTATATAAACTCCCTTCACATTGTTTTCTCTATTGACATAAAGAAAAAACACTAATGCAAAACAAACAAGTAAAATTCCAAAGAAGTTCTAAATCTATTTTTGTAGAGCCTATATTATTCCATTTGTTGGTTGAGAAACAAGATAATGGTAGAAAAAATGCGTTAAAAATTTGTTTAAAACAATGGTCATTTGAGGTAGTGACTTAATGAGATTTGTAATAAGGTTGGAAGGTCCAATATTTATTATGGGTACCACATAAACTATTGTTAATTATGTCATTTCAAATAGAAAATTAAAGCTGACAATTCTTCTAATTTAAAATATAAGATGTACTCTGAAAATAAACAATTCCATTTTAATAGGGGTGAAGATGGAGTTTGATGAAATCAAAAGTTAAAATTTATTGTCATGTTTCAGGATTCTATCCATTATAACTTGAAATAAAAATATATATGTGTAGCAAATGTTACTCTTTAATAATACACACATGAAAATATGGACTATTTCATAAAAGATTAAATCATTCACTCCTCATTATCATAAGGGGAAGTATAAGCACTTGATTTTTTATCAAGAGAAATATAAATCCTAACGTTAATTAGCTAATTATTATGTACATTAAACTAATCTACATTGTCAAAATAAGATGAATCCCCAACAATTAAAAAAGTTGGTAATTCGATCTCAAAAGGGGTGCAAGTTTCTACTTAATTCGTGTTTGTTGGTAATGAATCCAAATAGTTGGTGTTTGTATGGCAAAAATGATCTTCGTTTATTGCTCCCTTTTCTTGTTTTATTTGTCACATAAAGCTTCTCATAAGCCGTTAAAGTATTTTTGGGTTGTTCCCCCTTCCTCTTTTTAACAATGATGTTTTCTACCTTGGGCTTGATTGACGTTTTTGGCACTGAAGGATTCAGTATAACAAGAGAATCCTTATGGTCACTATTACGTCGAAGATTTAAAATTTGTCTAAATCTCCATAGATTCGATGACCCTGAGGAGTTGCTTTTCTCATAACACTCACTTAAATCCTTCATTGTAATATTTTGCAATATCTCATATTGAGTTTCTTTAGAAATACCACTCGATATTGTTTGTTGATTCATGGCATTCTTAATAAAGATGTTTTTTAGCGGATGTCGAAGATGTGAAGCATTGTTATTTGTGGTGGGGAAGAATTGAAGAGATTGGTCAAAAGTAGGGAGTAATGTTCGGATTTTTCCATTTTTGAATATGTCATCGGCAAATATATGCATTCCTTGGACACCAGTGCATGCAAAACTAAATTCTTGTTCTTCATTATTTTCTTCATCACTTTTTTGAATTTGTTGATTGGTGCTACAACGTGATTCATATTTTTCTTGAACGGGAGCAAAGACTTCAAAATCTAAAAAAGTTTTGTTGTCAATTTGGTTTTTTGTGCTACAATATGAATCAAGATTATCTTGAATGAAAGAAAAGTTTTCAAAATCCATAGAAGCATCGTCACTTATTTGGTCTTTTATTCCACAACATGGGTCAACTTTATCTTGAATTAGAGATAAGCAAGTAAAATCAAGGAAAGGGTGAGGAGTACAAACAATTGATAGTGCTTGCACCCTTAACATCTCTATATTTGAGTTTGTTTTCTGCATTTTGTTTCAATAGAGAGATTCAAATATGTGGTAAAGTGAATGGAATATTGAAAGTGATCGATAAATGAGAGAAATTTATATATAAACATCAATTTGTTATTCTATTATGTTAGTTCAACAGAACTCGGTTAGCTTGGATATTTAAGGAGGTAGTTACACACGGAAGGTGTGAAGATTATTGAGAACTTGCTAATTCGTTTTACGTTAAACCTTATATTTATTTCTAAAAAATTTTAGGCCAGATAAATTTTATTTTAATTTTTTTCATTAAGAATATGAAATTTGGGATTTAAAATCATTTCCCCTCTTTCGAAAAATTACTTGTCTGTTATTATGTTTTCGAGGTATTAAACTGCTTATGGGTAAGTGCAACCGCTTCAGTTTTACTTGTTAGTGGATACTTATATAGTTTGTTTGTTGGTTTCGAGTTTCTAGTTGGATACTAAATTAAGAATGCCAATATAAAATTGAAAAAACTTAAATTAAGCATGGATGAAAAGACTTTATATTTAAAATTCATAACATTGTCAATATGTAGAAGGTATATTTTAAGAAATATTGTAAAAGGGAAATACTTAATTTTTCATTAGGAGATAAAACATGTGGGTGTATTGTTACGAATCGTGCTTTAACTTTTCATATTCTCTATTAATTTAAAAATTTCAAAATAACTATAAATATAATCTAAACAGAGTCTCATATCGGTCCTATTTATTTTCCTTTAGTGTGCAATAATAAAAACTTATTTAGTTTCTTAATGTTGATACATCAATTGTTGATGATTACATGTTATTATATTTATAATGAAATAAATTTTAATATGAAAAATTATTAAGGTAAAATCTAAATAATATTCAAATCAATCGTAGATCTTTTATATTGTAACATCCCCGAAATTCAAAAGCAACTTAATAACCATTTTAAGTTTTAAAGTTGAAAATTATATGATTTATTATAGAAAATTATTATATATTAAATGTATTAATACTTTTTCATTTAAGATATGCATGTTAGTTTGTTTTTAAAATGATATTGGGAAAGGTTCTATTAAGGTAAAGATGAGACACACATTCACATATAGTTTGTGTTATGTTTTATTTTACTTTGTTCTTGGAGATGAATGGTTTGTCCATAATAATTATATTACAATGATCTCTCTATCTCATTACATTTTCTGTAAGTTTTCCTTTTGAGTTTATTTCTTGCATGGAAAACATAAGAGAAGACATTTTTTCTGTCATTTTACTAGAGCATTTGTGTGCATGTGTGTATAGAGATCAAGGGGAAAGGAAGAAATTTAATGGGAAAGGGAGAAGAGGACTTTTCATTTGTGTATGAAAGTTTATTATACGAAATATATGTTTACATTTTGTTACTTTATTTTTCTATTTTTATCTTGAACTTTATAATCTACCGTATTGATTTACTTGAATTTTAAGAGATAAGTCAATATATTTTGTTTTTTGGAGACTCAAATTATAGAAAATTCCAGGTATAATTTAACAACTAAACATTTAAAAAAAAGAAGAAAAAAGGTATCATGTGTCATTGTAATGGAATGTACCTTAGAATAATATTTCTTCAATACGTGTTAATCAAGAAAACTATAAGATACTTATTTACTAGATCCAATTTGTGATATAAGTTAATACTGCTCGTTTTGTCTTTTTTATCTTTAAATTATTTAAGTGATCACTTTTAAGTACCTATATAAACTCCCTTCACATTGTTTTCTCTATTGACATAAAGAAAAAACACTAATGCAAAACAAACAAGTAAAATTCCAAAGAAGTTCTAAATCTATTTTTGTAGAGCCTATATTATTCCATTTGTTGGTTGAGAAACAAGATAATGGTAGAAAAAATGCGTTAAAAATTTGTTTAAAACAATGGTCATTTGAGGTAGTGACTTAATGAGATTTGTAATAAGGTTGGAAGGTCCAATATTTATTATGGGTACCACATAAACTATTGTTAATTATGTCATTTCAAATAGAAAATTAAAGCTGACAATTCTTCTAATTTAAAATATAAGATGTACTCTGAAAATAAACAATTCCATTTTAATAGGGGTGAAGATGGAGTTTGATGAAATCAAAAGTTAAAATTTATTGTCATGTTTCAGGATTCTATCCATTATAACTTGAAATAAAAATATATATGTGTAGCAAATGTTACTCTTTAATAATACACACATGAAAATATGGACTATTTCATAAAAGATTAAATCATTCACTCCTCATTATCATAAGGGGAAGTATAAGCACTTGATTTTTTATCAAGAGAAAAATAAATCCTAACGTTAATTAGCTAATTATTATGTACATTAAACTAATCTACATTGTCAAAATAAGATGAATCCCCAACAATTAAAAAAGTTGGTAATTCGATCTCAAAAGGGGTGCAAGTTTCTACTTAATTCGTGTCTGTTGGTAATGAATCCAAATAGTTGGTGTTTGTATGGCAAAAATGATCTTCGTTTATTGCTCCCTTTTCTTGTTTTATTTGTCACATAAAGCTTCTCATAAGCCGTTAAAGTATTTTTGGGTTGTTCCCCCTTCCTCTTTTTAACAATGATGTTTTCTACCTTGGGCTTGATTGACGTTTTTGGCACTGAAGGATTCAGTATAACAAGAGAATCCTTATGGTCACTATTACTTCGAAGATTTAAAATTTGTCTAAATCTCCATAGATTCGATGACCCTGAGGAGTTGCTTTTCTCATAACACTCACTTAAATCCTTCATTGTAATATTTTGCAATATCTCATATTGAGTTTCTTTAGAAATACCACTCGATATTGTTTGTTGATTCATGGCATTCTTAATAAAGATGTTTTTTAGCGGATGTCGAAGATGTGAAGCATTGTTATTTGTGGTGGGGAAGAATTGAAGAGATTGGTCAAAAGTAGGGAGTAATGTTCGGATTTTTCCATTTTTGAATATGTCATCGGCAAATATATGCATTCCTTGGACACCAGTGCATGCAAAACTAAATTCTTGTTCTTCATTATTTTCTTCATCACTTTTTTGAATTTGTTGATTGGTGCTACAACGTGATTCATATTTTTCTTGAACGGGAGCAAAGACTTCAAAATCTAAAAAAGTTTTGTTGTCAATTTGGTTTTTTGTGCTACAATATGAATCAAGATTATCTTGAATGAAAGAAAAGTTTTCAAAATCCATAGAAGCATCGTCACTTATTTGGTCTTTTATTCCACAACATGGGTCAACTTTATCTTGAATTAGAGATAAGCAAGTAAAATCAAGGAAAGGGTGAGGAGTACAAACAATTGATAGTGCTTGCACCCTTAACATCTCTATATTTGAGTTTGTTTTCTGCATTTTGTTTCAATAGAGAGATTCAGATATGTGGTAAAGTGAATGGAATATTGAAAGTGATCGATAAATGAGAGAAATTTATATATAAATATCAATTTGTTATTCTATTATGTTAGTTCAACAGAACTCGGTTAGCTTGGATATTTAAGGAGGTAGTTACACACGGAAGGTGTGAAGATTATTGAGAACTTGCTAATTCGTTTTACGTTAAACCTTATATTTATTTCTAAAAAATTTTAGGCCAGATAAATTTTATTTTAATTTTTTTCATTAAGAATATGAAATTTAGGATTTAAAATCATTTCCCCTCTTTCGGAAAATTACTTGTCTGTTATTATGTTTTCGAGGTATTAAACTGCTTATGGGTAAGTGCAACCGCTTCAGTTTTACTTGTTAGTGGATACTTATATAGTTTGTTTGTTGGTTTCGAGTTTCTAGTTGGATACTAAATTAAGAATGCCAATATAAAATTGAAAAAACTTAAATTAAGCATGGATGAAAAGACTTTATATTTTAAATTCATAACATTGTCAATATGTAGAAGGTATATTTTAAGAAATATTGTAAAAGGGAAATACTTAATTTTTCATTAGGAGATAAAACATGTGGGTGTATTGTTACGAATCGTGCTTTAACTTTTCATATTCTCTATTAATTTAAAAATTTCAAAATAACTATAAATATAATCTAAACAGAGTCTCATATCGGTCCTATTTATTTTCCTTCAGTGTGCAATAATAAAAACTTATTTAGTTTCTTAATGTTGATACATCAATTGTTGATGATTACATGTTATTATATTTATAATGAAATAAATTTTAATATGAAAAATTATTAAGGTAAAATCTAAATAATATTCAAATCAATCGTAGATCTTTTATATTGTAACATCCCCGAAATTCAAAAGCAACTTAATAACCATTTTAAGTTTTAAAGTTAAAAATTATATGATTTATTATAGAAAATTATTATATATTAAATGTATTAATACTTTTTCATTTAAGATATGCATGTTAGTTTGTTTTTAAAATGATATTAGGAAAGGTTCTATTAAGGTAAAGATGAGACACACATTCACATATAGTTTGTGTTATGTTTTATTTTACTTTGTTCTTGGAGATGAATGGTTTGTCCATAATAGTTATATTACAATGATCTCTCTATCTCATTACATTTTCTGTATGTTTTCCTTTTGAGTTTATTTCTTGCATGGAAAACATAAGAGAAGACATTTTTTCTGTCATTTTACTAGAGCATTTGTGTGCATGTGTGTATAGAGATCAAGGGGAAAGGAAGAAATTTAATGGGAAAGGGAGAAGAGGACTTTTCATTTGTGTATGAAAGTTTATTATACGAAATATATGTTTACATTTTGTTACTTTATTTTTCTATTTTTATCTTGAACTTTATAATCTACCGTATTGATTTACTTGAATTTTAAGAGATAAGTCAATATATTTTGTTTTTTGGAGACTCAAATTATAGAAAATTCCAGGTATAATTTAACAACTAAACATTTAAAAAAAAGAAGAAAAAAGGTATCATGTGTCATTGTAATGGAATGTACCTTAGAATAATATTTCTTCAATACGTGTTAATCAAGAAAACTATAAGATACTTATTTACTAGATCCAATTTGTGATATAAGTTAATACTGCTCGTTTTGTCTTTTTTATCTTTAAATTATTTAAGTGATCACTTTTAAGTACCTATATAAACTCCCTTCACATTGTTTTCTCTATTGACATAAAGAAAAAACACTAATGCAAAACAAACAAGTAAAATTCCAAAGAAGTTCTAAATCTATTTTTGTAGAGCCTATATTATTCCATTTGTTGGTTGAGAAACAAGATAATGGTAGAAAAAATGCGTTAAAAATTTGTTTAAAACAATGGTCATTTGAGGTAGTGACTTAATGAGATTTGTAATAAGGTTGGAAGGTCCAATATTTATTATGGGTACCACATAAACTATTGTTAATTATGTCATTTCAAATAGAAAATTAAAGCTGACAATTCTTCTAATTTAAAATATAAGATGTACTCTGAAAATAAACAATTCCATTTTAATAAGGGTGAAGATGGAGTTTGATGAAATCAAAAGTTAAAATTTATTGTCATGTTTCAGGATTCTATCCATTATAACTTGAAATAAAAATATATATGTGTAGCAAATGTTACTCTTTAATAATACACACATGAAAATATGGACTATTTCATAAAAGATTAAATCATTCACTCCTCATTATCATAAGGGGAAGTATAAGCACTTGATTTTTTATCAAGAGAAAAATAAATCCTAACGTTAATTAGCTAATTATTATGTACATTAAACTAATCTACATTGTCAAAATAAGATGAATCCCCAACAATTAAAAAAGTTGGTAATTCGATCTCAAAAGGGGTGCAAGTTTCTACTTAATTCGTGTCTGTTGGTAATGAATCCAAATAGTTGGTGTTTGTATGGCAAAAATGATCTTCGTTTATTGCTCCCTTTTCTTGTTTTATTTGTCACATAAAGCTTCTCATAAGCCGTTAAAGTATTTTTGGGTTGTTCCCCCTTCCTCTTTTTAACAATGATGTTTTCTACCTTGGGCTTGATTGACGTTTTTGGCACTGAAGGATTCAGTATAACAAGAGAATCCTTATGGTCACTATTACTTCGAAGATTTAAAATTTGTCTAAATCTCCATAGATTCGATGACCCTGAGGAGTTGCTTTTCTCATAACACTCACTTAAATCCTTCATTGTAATATTTTGCAATATCTCATATTGAGTTTCTTTAGAAATACCACTCGATATTGTTTGTTGATTCATGGCATTCTTAATAAAGATGTTTTTTAGCGGATGTCGAAGATGTGAAGCATTGTTATTTGTGGTGGGGAAGAATTGAAGAGATTGGTCAAAAGTAGGGAGTAATGTTCGGATTTTTCCATTTTTGAATATGTCATCGGCAAATATATGCATTCCTTGGACACCAGTGCATGCAAAACTAAATTCTTGTTCTTCATTATTTTCTTCATCACTTTTTTGAATTTGTTGATTGGTGCTACAACGTGATTCATATTTTTCTTGAACGGGAGCAAAGACTTCAAAATCTAAAAAAGTTTTGTTGTCAATTTGGTTTTTTGTGCTACAATATGAATCAAGATTATCTTGAATGAAAGAAAAGTTTTCAAAATCCATAGAAGCATCGTCACTTATTTGGTCTTTTATTCCACAACATGGGTCAACTTTATCTTGAATTAGAGATAAGCAAGTAAAATCAAGGAAAGGGTGAGGAGTACAAACAATTGATAGTGCTTGCACCCTTAACATCTCTATATTTGAGTTTGTTTTCTGCATTTTGTTTCAATAGAGAGATTCAGATATGTGGTAAAGTGAATGGAATATTGAAAGTGATCGATAAATGAGAGAAATTTATATATAAACATCAATTTGTTATTCTATTATGTTAGTTCAACAGAACTCGGTTAGCTTGGATATTTAAGGAGGTAGTTACACACGGAAGGTGTGAAGATTATTGAGAACTTGCTAATTCGTTTTACGTTAAACCTTATATTTATTTCTAAAAAATTTTAGGCCAGATAAATTTTATTTTAATTTTTTTCATTAAGAATATGAAATTTAGGATTTAAAATCATTTCCCCTCTTTCGGAAAATTACTTGTCTGTTATTATGTTTTCGAGGTATTAAACTGCTTATGGGTAAGTGCAACCGCTTCAGTTTTACTTGTTAGTGGATACTTATATAGTTTGTTTGTTGGTTTCGAGTTTCTAGTTGGATACTAAATTAAGAATGCCAATATAAAATTGAAAAAACTTAAATTAAGCATGGATGAAAAGACTTTATATTTTAAATTCATAACATTGTCAATATGTAGAAGGTATATTTTAAGAAATATTGTAAAAGGGAAATACTTAATTTTTCATTAGGAGATAAAACATGTGGGTGTATTGTTACGAATCGTGCTTTAACTTTTCATATTCTCTATTAATTTAAAAATTTCAAAATAACTATAAATATAATCTAAACAGAGTCTCATATCGGTCCTATTTATTTTCCTTCAGTGTGCAATAATAAAAACTTATTTAGTTTCTTAATGTTGATACATCAATTGTTGATGATTACATGTTATTATATTTATAATGAAATAAATTTTAATATGAAAAATTATTAAGGTAAAATCTAAATAATATTCAAATCAATCGTAGATCTTTTATATTGTAACATCCCCGAAATTCAAAAGCAACTTAATAACCATTTTAAGTTTTAAAGTTAAAAATTATATGATTTATTATAGAAAATTATTATATATTAAATGTATTAATACTTTTTCATTTAAGATATGCATGTTAGTTTGTTTTTAAAATGATATTAGGAAAGGTTCTATTAAGGTAAAGATGAGACACACATTCACATATAGTTTGTGTTATGTTTTATTTTACTTTGTTCTTGGAGATGAATGGTTTGTCCATAATAGTTATATTACAATGATCTCTCTATCTCATTACATTTTCTGTATGTTTTCCTTTTGAGTTTATTTCTTGCATGGAAAACATAAGAGAAGACATTTTTTCTGTCATTTTACTAGAGCATTTGTGTGCATGTGTGTATAGAGATCAAGGGGAAAGGAAGAAATTTAATGGGAAAGGGAGAAGAGGACTTTTCATTTGTGTATGAAAGTTTATTATACGAAATATATGTTTACATTTTGTTACTTTATTTTTCTATTTTTATCTTGAACTTTATAATCTACCGTATTGATTTACTTGAATTTTAAGAGATAAGTCAATATATTTTGTTTTTTGGAGACTCAAATTATAGAAAATTCCAGGTATAATTTAACAACTAAACATTTAAAAAAAAGAAGAAAAAAGGTATCATGTGTCATTGTAATGGAATGTACCTTAGAATAATATTTCTTCAATACGTGTTAATCAAGAAAACTATAAGATACTTATTTACTAGATCCAATTTGTGATATAAGTTAATACTGCTCGTTTTGTCTTTTTTATCTTTAAATTATTTAAGTGATCACTTTTAAGTACCTATATAAACTCCCTTCACATTGTTTTCTCTATTGACATAAAGAAAAAACACTAATGCAAAACAAACAAGTAAAATTCCAAAGAAGTTCTAAATCTATTTTTGTAGAGCCTATATTATTCCATTTGTTGGTTGAGAAACAAGATAATGGTAGAAAAAATGCGTTAAAAATTTGTTTAAAACAATGGTCATTTGAGGTAGTGACTTAATGAGATTTGTAATAAGGTTGGAAGGTCCAATATTTATTATGGGTACCACATAAACTATTGTTAATTATGTCATTTCAAATAGAAAATTAAAGCTGACAATTCTTCTAATTTAAAATATAAGATGTACTCTGAAAATAAACAATTCCATTTTAATAGGGGTGAAGATGGAGTTTGATGAAATCAAAAGTTAAAATTTATTGTCATGTTTCAGGATTCTATCCATTATAACTTGAAATAAAAATATATATGTGTAGCAAATGTTACTCTTTAATAATACACACATGAAAATATGGACTATTTCATAAAAGATTAAATCATTCACTCCTCATTATCATAAGGGGAAGTATAAGCACTTGATTTTTTATCAAGAGAAAAATAAATCCTAACGTTAATTAGCTAATTATTATGTACATTAAACTAATCTACATTGTCAAAATAAGATGAATCCCCAACAATTAAAAAAGTTGGTAATTCGATCTCAAAAGGGGTGCAAGTTTCTACTTAATTCGTGTCTGTTGGTAATGAATCCAAATAGTTGGTGTTTGTATGGCAAAAATGATCTTCGTTTATTGCTCCCTTTTCTTGTTTTATTTGTCACATAAAGCTTCTCATAAGCCGTTAAAGTATTTTTGGGTTGTTCCCCCTTCCTCTTTTTAACAATGATGTTTTCTACCTTGGGCTTGATTGACGTTTTTGGCACTGAAGGATTCAGTATAACAAGAGAATCCTTATGGTCACTATTACTTCGAAGATTTAAAATTTGTCTAAATCTCCATAGATTCGATGACCCTGAGGAGTTGCTTTTCTCATAACACTCACTTAAATCCTTCATTGTAATATTTTGCAATATCTCATATTGAGTTTCTTTAGAAATACCACTCGATATTGTTTGTTGATTCATGGCATTCTTAATAAAGATGTTTTTTAGCGGATGTCGAAGATGTGAAGCATTGTTATTTGTGGTGGGGAAGAATTGAAGAGATTGGTCAAAAGTAGGGAGTAATGTTCGGATTTTTCCATTTTTGAATATGTCATCGGCAAATATATGCATTCCTTGGACACCAGTGCATGCAAAACTAAATTCTTGTTCTTCATTATTTTCTTCATCACTTTTTTGAATTTGTTGATTGGTGCTACAACGTGATTCATATTTTTCTTGAACGGGAGCAAAGACTTCAAAATCTAAAAAAGTTTTGTTGTCAATTTGGTTTTTTGTGCTACAATATGAATCAAGATTATCTTGAATGAAAGAAAAGTTTTCAAAATCCATAGAAGCATCGTCACTTATTTGGTCTTTTATTCCACAACATGGGTCAACTTTATCTTGAATTAGAGATAAGCAAGTAAAATCAAGGAAAGGGTGAGGAGTACAAACAATTGATAGTGCTTGCACCCTTAACATCTCTATATTTGAGTTTGTTTTCTGCATTTTGTTTCAATAGAGAGATTCAGATATGTGGTAAAGTGAATGGAATATTGAAAGTGATCGATAAATGAGAGAAATTTATATATAAACATCAATTTGTTATTCTATTATGTTAGTTCAACAGAACTCGGTTAGCTTGGATATTTAAGGAGGTAGTTACACACGGAAGGTGTGAAGATTATTGAGAACTTGCTAATTCGTTTTACGTTAAACCTTATATTTATTTCTAAAAAATTTTAGGCCAGATAAATTTTATTTTAATTTTTTTCATTAAGAATATGAAATTTAGGATTTAAAATCATTTCCCCTCTTTCGGAAAATTACTTGTCTGTTATTATGTTTTCGAGGTATTAAACTGCTTATGGGTAAGTGCAACCGCTTCAGTTTTACTTGTTAGTGGATACTTATATAGTTTGTTTGTTGGTTTCGAGTTTCTAGTTGGATACTAAATTAAGAATGCCAATATAAAATTGAAAAAACTTAAATTAAGCATGGATGAAAAGACTTTATATTTTAAATTCATAACATTGTCAATATGTAGAAGGTATATTTTAAGAAATATTGTAAAAGGGAAATACTTAATTTTTCATTAGGAGATAAAACATGTGGGTGTATTGTTACGAATCGTGCTTTAACTTTTCATATTCTCTATTAATTTAAAAATTTCAAAATAACTATAAATATAATCTAAACAGAGTCTCATATCGGTCCTATTTATTTTCCTTCAGTGTGCAATAATAAAAACTTATTTAGTTTCTTAATGTTGATACATCAATTGTTGATGATTACATGTTATTATACTTATAATGAAATAAATTTTAATATGAAAAATTATTAAGGTAAAATCTAAATAATATTCAAATCAATCGTAGATCTTTTATATTGTAACATCCCCGAAATTCAAAAGCAACTTAATAACCATTTTAAGTTTTAAAGTTAAAAATTATATGATTTAATATAGAAAATTATTATATATTAAATGTATTAATACTTTTTCATTTAAGATATGCATGTTAGTTTGTTTTTAAAATGATATTAGGAAAGGTTCTATTAAGGTAAAGATGAGACACACATTCACATATAGTTTGTGTTATGTTTTATTTTACTTTGTTCTTGGAGATGAATGGTTTGTCCATAATAGTTATATTACAATGATCTCTCTATCTCATTACATTTTCTGTATGTTTTCCTTTTGAGTTTATTTCTTGCATGGAAAACATAAGAGAAGACATTTTTTCTGTCATTTTACTAGAGCATTTGTGTGCATGTGTGTATAGAGATCAAGGGGAAAGGAAGAAATTTAATGGGAAAGGGAGAAGAGGACTTTTCATTTGTGTATGAAAGTTTATTATACGAAATATATGTTTACATTTTGTTACTTTATTTTTCTATTTTTATCTTGAACTTTATAATCTACCGTATTGATTTACTTGAATTTTAAGAGATAAGTCAATATATTTTGTTTTTTGGAGACTCAAATTATAGAAAATTCCAGGTATAATTTAACAACTAAACATTTAAAAAAAAGAAGAAAAAAGGTATCATGTGTCATTGTAATGGAATGTACCTTAGAATAATATTTCTTCAATACGTGTTAATCAAGAAAACTATAAGATACTTATTTACTAGATCCAATTTGTGATATAAGTTAATACTGCTCGTTTTGTCTTTTTTATCTTTAAATTATTTAAGTGATCACTTTTAAGTACCTATATAAACTCCCTTCACATTGTTTTCTCTATTGACATAAAGAAAAAACACTAATGCAAAACAAACAAGTAAAATTCCAAAGAAGTTCTAAATCTATTTTTGTAGAGCCTATATTATTCCATTTGTTGGTTGAGAAACAAGATAATGGTAGAAAAAATGCGTTAAAAATTTGTTTAAAACAATGGTCATTTGAGGTAGTGACTTAATGAGATTTGTAATAAGGTTGGAAGGTCCAATATTTATTATGGGTACCACATAAACTATTGTTAATTATGTCATTTCAAATAGAAAATTAAAGCTGACAATTCTTCTAATTTAAAATATAAGATGTACTCTGAAAATAAACAATTCCATTTTAATAGGGGTGAAGATGGAGTTTGATGAAATCAAAAGTTAAAATTTATTGTCATGTTTCAGGATTCTATCCATTATAACTTGAAATAAAAATATATATGTGTAGCAAATGTTACTCTTTAATAATACACACATGAAAATATGGACTATTTCATAAAAGATTAAATCATTCACTCCTCATTATCATAAGGGGAAGTATAAGCACTTGATTTTTTATCATGAGAAAAATAAATCCTAACGTTAATTAGCTAATTATTATGTACATTAAACTAATCTACATTGTCAAAATAAGATGAATCCCCAACAATTAAAAAAGTTGGTAATTCGATCTCAAAAGGGGTGCAAGTTTCTACTTAATTCGTGTCTGTTGGTAATGAATCCAAATAGTTGGTGTTTGTATGGCAAAAATGATCTTCGTTTATTGCTCCCTTTTCTTGTTTTATTTGTCACATAAAGCTTCTCATAAGCCGTTAAAGTATTTTTGGGTTGTTCCCCCTTCCTCTTTTCAACAATGATGTTTTCTACCTTGGGCTTGATTGACGTTTTTGGCACTGAAGGATTCAGTATAACAAGAGAATCCTTATGGTCACTATTACTTCGAAGATTTAAAATTTGTCTAAATCTCCATAGATTCGATGACCCTGAGGAGTTGCTTTTCTCATAACACTCACTTAAATCCTTCATTGTAATATTTTGCAATATCTCATATTGAGTTTCTTTAGAAATACCACTCGATATTGTTTGTTGATTCATGGCATTCTTAATAAAGATGTTTTTTAGCGGATGTCGAAGATGTGAAGCATTGTTATTTGTGGTGGGGAAGAATTGAAGAGATTGGTCAAAAGTAGGGAGTAATGTTCGGATTTTTCCATTTTTGAATATGTCATCGGCAAATATATGCATTCCTTGGACACCAGTGCATGCAAAACTAAATTCTTGTTCTTCATTATTTTCTTCATCACTTTTTTGAATTTGTTGATTGGTGCTACAACGTGATTCATATTTTTCTTGAACGGGAGCAAAGACTTCAAAATCTAAAAAAGTTTTGTTGTCAATTTGGTTTTTTGTGCTACAATATGAATCAAGATTATCTTGAATGAAAGAAAAGTTTTCAAAATCCATAGAAGCATCGTCACTTATTTGGTCTTTTATTCCACAACATGGGTCAACTTTATCTTGAATTAGAGATAAGCAAGTAAAATCAAGGAAAGGGTGAGGAGTACAAACAATTGATAGTGCTTGCACCCTTAACATCTCTATATTTGAGTTTGTTTTCTGCATTTTGTTTCAATAGAGAGATTCAGATATGTGGTAAAGTGAATGGAATATTGAAAGTGATCGATAAATGAGAGAAATTTATATATAAACATCAATTTGTTATTCTATTATGTTAGTTCAACAGAACTCGGTTAGCTTGGATATTTAAGGAGGTAGTTACACACGGAAGGTGTGAAGATTATTGAGAACTTGCTAATTCGTTTTACGTTAAACCTTATATTTATTTCTAAAAAATTTTAGGCAAGATAAATTTTATTTTAATTTTTTTCATTAAGATTATGAAATTTAGGATTTAAAATCATTTCCCCTCTTTCGGAAAATTACTTGTCTGTTATTATGTTTTCGAGGTATTAAACTGCTTATGGGTAAGTGCAACCGCTTCAGTTTTACTTGTTAGTGGATACTTATATAGTTTGTTTGTTGGTTTCGAGTTTCTAGTTGGATACTAAATTAAGAATGCCAATATAAAATTGAAAAAACTTAAATTAAGCATGGATGAAAAGACTTTATATTTAAAATTCATAACATTGTCAATATGTAGAAGGTATATTTTAAGAAATATTGTAAAAGGGAAATACTTAATTTTTCATTAGGAGATAAAACATGTGGGTGTATTGTTACGAATCGTGCTTTAACTTTTCATATTCTCTATTAATTTAAAAATTTCAAAATAACTATAAATATAATCTAAACAGAGTCTCATATCGGTCCTATTTATTTTCCTTCAGTGTGCAATAATAAAAACTTATTTAGTTTCTTAATGTTGATACATCAATTGTTGATGATTAAATGTTATTATATTTATAATGAAATAAATTTTAATATGAAAAATTATTAAGGTAAAATCTAAATAATATTCAAATCAATCGTAGATCTTTTATATTGTAACATCCCCGAAATTCAAAAGCAACTTAATAACCATTTTAAGTTTTAAAGTTGAAAATTATATGATTTATTATAGAAAATTATTATATATTAAATGTATTAATACTTTTTCATTTAAGATATGCATGTTAGTTTGTTTTTAAAATGATATTAGGAAAGGTTCTATTAAGGTAAAGATGAGACACACATTCACATATAGTTTGTGTTATGTTTTATTTTACTTTGTTCTTGGAGATGAATGGTTTGTCCATAATAATTATATTACAATGATCTCTCTATCTCATTACATTTTCTGTAAGTTTTCCTTTTGAGTTTATTTCTTGCATGGAAAACATAAGAGAAGACATTTTTTCTGTCATTTTACTAGAGCATTTGTGTGCATGTGTGTATAGAGATCAAGGGGAAAGGAAGAAATTTAATGGGAAAGGGAGAAGAGGACTTTTCATTTGTGTATGAAAGTTTATTATACGAAATATATGTTTACATTTTGTTACTTTATTTTTCTATTTTTATCTTGAACTTTATAATCTACCGTATTGATTTACTTGAATTTTAAGAGATAAGTCAATATATTTTGTTTTTTGGAGACTCAAATTATAGAAAATTCCAGGTATAATTTAACAACTAAACATTTAAAAAAAAGAAGAAAAAAGGTATCATGTGTCATTGTAATGGAATGTACCTTAGAATAATATTTCTTCAATACGTGTTAATCAAGAAAACTATAAGATACTTATTTACTAGATCCAATTTGTGATATAAGTTAATACTGCTCGTTTTGTCTTTTTTATCTTTAAATTATTTAAGTGATCACTTTTAAGTACCTATATAAACTCCCTTCACATTGTTTTCTCTATTGACATAAAGAAAAAACACTAATGCAAAACAAACAAGTAAAATTCCAAAGAAGTTCTAAATCTATTTTTGTAGAGCCTATATTATTCCATTTGTTGGTTGAGAAACAAGATAATGGTAGAAAAAATGCGTTAAAAATTTGTTTAAAACAATGGTCATTTGAGGTAGTGACTTAATGAGATTTGTAATAAGGTTGGAAGGTCCAATATTTATTATGGGTACCACATAAACTATTGTTAATTATGTCATTTCAAATAGAAAATTAAAGCTGACAATTCTTCTAATTTAAAATATAAGATGTACTCTGAAAATAAACAATTCCATTTTAATAGGGGTGAAGATGGAGTTTGATGAAATCAAAAGTTAAAATTTATTGTCATGTTTCAGGATTCTATCCATTATAACTTGAAATAAAAATATATATGTGTAGCAAATGTTACTCTTTAATAATACACACATGAAAATATGGACTATTTCATAAAAGATTAAATCATTCACTCCTCATTATCATAAGGGGAAGTATAAGCACTTGATTTTTTATCAAGAGAAAAATAAATCCTAACGTTAATTAGCTAATTATTATGTACATTAAACTAATCTACATTGTCAAAATAAGATGAATCCCCAACAATTAAAAAAGTTGGTAATTCGATCTCAAAAGGGGTGCAAGTTTCTACTTAATTCGTGTCTGCTGGTAATGAATCCAAATAGTTGGTGTTTGTATGGCAAAAATGATCTTCGTTTATTGCTCCCTTTTCTTGTTTTATTTGTCACATAAAGCTTCTCATAAGCCGTTAAAGTATTTTTGGGTTGTTCCCCCTTCCTCTTTTTAACAATGATGTTTTCTACCTTGGGCTTGATTGACGTTTTTGGCACTGAAGGATTCAGTATAACAAGAGAATCCTTATGGTCACTATTACTTCGAAGATTTAAAATTTGTCTAAATCTCCATAGATTCGATGACCCTGAGGAGTTGCTTTTCTCATAACACTCACTTAAATCCTTCATTGTAATATTTTGCAATATCTCATATTGAGTTTCTTTAGAAATACCACTCGATATTGTTTGTTGATTCATGGCATTCTTAATAAAGATGTTTTTTAGCGGATGTCGAAGATGTGAAGAATTGTTATTTGTGGTGGGGAGGAATTGAAGAGATTGGTCAAAAGTAGGGAGTAATGTTCGGATTTTTCCATTTTTGAATATGTCATCGGCAAATATATGCATTCCTTGGACACCAGTGCATGCAAAACTAAATTCTTGTTCTTCATTATTTTCTTCATCACTTTTTTGAATTTGTTGATTGGTGCTACAACGTGATTCATATTTTTCTTGAACGGGAGCAAAGACTTCAAAATCTAAAAAAGTTTTGTTGTCAATTTGGTTTTTTGTGCTACAATATGAATCAAGATTATCTTGAATGAAAGAAAAGTTTTCAAAATCCATAGAAGCATCGTCACTTATTTGGTCTTTTATTCCACAACATGGGTCAACTTTATCTTGAATTAGAGATAAGCAAGTAAAATCAAGGAAAGGGTGAGGAGTACAAACAATTGATAGTGCTTGCACCCTTAACATCTCTATATTTGAGTTTGTTTTCTGCATTTTGTTTCAATAGAGAGATTCAAATATGTGGTAAAGTGAATGGAATATTGAAAGTGATCGATAAATGAGAGAAATTTATATATAAACATCAATTTGTTATTCTATTATGTTAGTTCAACAGAACTCGGTTAGCTTGGATATTTAAGGAGGTAGTTACACACGGAAGGTGTGAAGATTATTGAGAACTTGCTAATTCGTTTTACGTTAAACCTTATATTTATTTCTAAAAAATTTTAGGCCAGATAAATTTTATTTTAATTTTTTTCATTAAGAATATGAAATTTGGGATTTAAAATCATTTCCCCTCTTTCGGAAAATTACTTGTCTGTTATTATGTTTTCGAGGTATTAAACTGCTTATGGGTAAGTGCAACCGCTTCAGTTTTACTTGTTAGTGGATACTTATATAGTTTGTTTGTTGGTTTCGAGTTTCTAGTTGGATATTAAATTAAGAATGCCAATATAAAATTGAAAAAACTTAAATTAAGCATGGATGAAAAGACTTTATATTTAAAATTCATAACATTGTCAATATGTAGAAGGTATATTTTAAGAAATATTGTAAAAGGGAAATACTTAATTTTTCATTAGGAGATAAAACATGTGGGTGTATTGTTACGAATCGTGCTTTAACTTTTCATATTCTCTATTAATTTAAAAATTTCAAAATAACTATAAATATAATCTAAACAGAGTCTCATATCGGTCCTATTTATTTTCCTTCAGTGTGCAATAATAAAAACTTATTTAGTTTCTTAATGTTGATACATCAATTGTTGATGATTACATGTTATTATATTTATAATGAAATAAATTTTAATATGAAAAATTATTAAGGTAAAATCTAAATAATATTCAAATCAATCGTAGATCTTTTATATTGTAACATCCCCGAAATTCAAAAGCAACTTAATAACCATTTTAAGTTTTAAAGTTGAAAATTATATGATTTATTATAGAAAATTATTATATATTAAATGTATTAATACTTTTTCATTTAAGATATGCATGTTAGTTTGTTTTTAAAATGATATTAGGAAAGGTTCTATTAAGGTAAAGATGAGACACACATTCACATATAGTTTGTGTTATGTTTTATTTTACTTTGTTCTTGGAGATGAATGGTTTGTCCATAATAATTATATTACAATGATCTCTCTATCTCATTACATTTTCTGTAAGTTTTCCTTTTGAGTTTATTTCTTGCATGGAAAACATAAGAGAAGACATTTTTTCTGTCATTTTACTAGAGCATTTGTGTGCATGTGTGTATAGAGATCAAGGGGAAAGGAAGAAATTTAATGGGAAAGGGAGAAGAGGACTTTTCATTTGTGTATGAAAGTTTATTATACGAAATATATGTTTACATTTTGTTACTTTATTTTTCTATTTTTATCTTGAACTTTATAATCTACCGTATTGATTTACTTGAATTTTAAGAGATAAGTCAATATATTTTGTTTTTTGGAGACTCAAATTATAGAAAATTCCAGGTATAATTTAACAACTAAACATTTAAAAAAAAGAAGAAAAAAGGTATCATGTGTCATTGTAATGGAATGTACCTTAGAATAATATTTCTTCAATACGTGTTAATCAAGAAAACTATAAGATACTTATTTACTAGATCCAATTTGTGATATAAGTTAATACTGCTCGTTTTGTCTTTTTTATCTTTAAATTATTTAAGTGATCACTTTTAAGTACCTATATAAACTCCCTTCACATTGTTTTCTCTATTGACATAAAGAAAAAACACTAATGCAAAACAAACAAGTAAAATTCCAAAGAAGTTCTAAATCTATTTTTGTAGAGCCTATATTATTCCATTTGTTGGTTGAGAAACAAGATAATGGTAGAAAAAATGCGTTAAAAATTTGTTTAAAACAATGGTCATTTGAGGTAGTGACTTAATGAGATTTGTAATAAGGTTGGAAGGTCCAATATTTATTATGGGTACCACATAAACTATTGTTAATTATGTCATTTCAAATAGAAAATTAAAGCTGACAATTCTTCTAATTTAAAATATAAGATGTACTCTGAAAATAAACAATTCCATTTTAATAGGGGTGAAGATGGAGTTTGATGAAATCAAAAGTTAAAATTTATTGTCATGTTTCAGGATTCTATCCATTATAACTTGAAATAAAAATATATATGTGTAGCAAATGTTACTCTTTAATAATACACACATGAAAATATGGACTATTTCATAAAAGATTAAATCATTCACTCCTCATTATCATAAGGGGAAGTATAAGCACTTGATTTTTTATCAAGAGAAAAATAAATCCTAACGTTAATTAGCTAATTATTATGTACATTAAACTAATCTACATTGTCAAAATAAGATGAATCCCCAACAATTAAAAAAGTTGGTAATTCGATCTCAAAAGGGGTGCAAGTTTCTACTTAATTCGTGTTTGTTGGTAATGAATCCAAATAGTTGGTGTTTGTATGGCAAAAATGATCTTCGTTTATTGCTCCCTTTTCTTGTTTTATTTGTCACATAAAGCTTCTCATAAGCCGTTAAAGTATTTTTGGGTTGTTCCCCCTTCCTCTTTTTAACAATGATGTTTTCTACCTTGGGCTTGATTGACGTTTTTGGCACTGAAGGATTCAGTATAACAAGAGAATCCTTATGGTCACTATTACTTCGAAGATTTAAAATTTGTCTAAATCTCCATAGATTCGATGACCCTGAGGAGTTGCTTTTCTCATAACACTCACTTAAATCCTTCATTGTAATATTTTGCAATATCTCATATTGAGTTTCTTTAGAAATACCACTCGATATTGTTTGTTGATTCATGGCATTCTTAATAAAGATGTTTTTTAGCGGATGTCGAAGATGTGAAGCATTGTTATTTGTGGTGGGGAAGAATTGAAGAGATTGGTCAAAAGTAGGGAGTAATGTTCGGATTTTTCCATTTTTGAATATGTCATCGGCAAATATATGCATTCCTTGGACACCAGTGCATGCAAAACTAAATTCTTGTTCTTCATTATTTTCTTCATCACTTTTTTTAATTTGTTGATTGGTGCTACAACGTGATTCATATTTTTCTTGAACGGGAGCAAAGACTTCAAAATCTAAAAAAGTTTTGTTGTCAATTTGGTTTTTTGTGCTACAATATGAATCAAGATTATCTTGAATGAAAGAAAAGTTTTCAAAATCCATAGAAGCATCGTCACTTATTTGGTCTTTTATTCCACAACATGGGTCAACTTTATCTTGAATTAGAGATAAGCAAGTAAAATCAAGGAAAGGGTGAGGAGTACAAACAATTGATAGTGCTTGCACCCTTAACATCTCTATATTTGAGTTTGTTTTCTGCATTTTGTTTCAATAGAGAGATTCAAATATGTGGTAAAGTGAATGGAATATTGAAAGTGATCGATAAATGAGAGAAATTTATATATAAACATCAATTTGTTATTCTATTATGTTAGTTCAACAGAACTCGGTTAGCTTGGATATTTAAGGAGGTAGTTACACACGGAAGGTGTGAAGATTATTGAGAACTTGCTAATTCGTTTTACGTTAAACCTTATATTTATTTCTAAAAAATTTTAGGCCAGATAAATTTTATTTTAATTTTTTTCATTAAGAATATGAAATTTGGGATTTAAAATCATTTCCCCTCTTTCGGAAAATTACTTGTCTGTTATTATGTTTTCGAGGTATTAAACTGCTTATGGGTAAGTGCAACCGCTTCAGTTTTACTTGTTAGTGGATACTTATATAGTTTGTTTGTTGGTTTCGAGTTTCTAGTTGGATATTAAATTAAGAATGCCAATATAAAATTGAAAAAACTTAAATTAAGCATGGATGAAAAGACTTTATATTTAAAATTCATAACATTGTCAATATGTAGAAGGTATATTTTAAGAAATATTGTAAAAGGGAAATACTTAATTTTTCATTAGGAGATAAAACATGTGGGTGTATTGTTACGAATCGTGCTTTAACTTTTCATATTCTCTATTAATTTAAAAATTTCAAAATAACTATAAATATAATCTAAACAGAGTCTCATATCGGTCCTATTTATTTTCCTTCAGTGTGCAATAATAAAAACTTATTTAGTTTCTTAATGTTGATACATCAATTGTTGATGATTACATGTTATTATATTTATAATGAAATAAATTTTAATATGAAAAATTATTAAGGTAAAATCTAAATAATATTCAAATCAATCGTAGATCTTTTATATTGTAACATCCCCGAAATTCAAAAGCAACTTAATAACCATTTTAAGTTTTAAAGTTGAAAATTATATGATTTATTATAGAAAATTATTATATATTAAATGTATTAATACTTTTTCATTTAAGATATGCATGTTAGTTTGTTTTTAAAATGATATTAGGAAAGGTTCTATTAAGGTAAAGATGAGACACACATTCACATATAGTTTGTGTTATGTTTTATTTTACTTTGTTCTTGGAGATGAATGGTTTGTCCATAATAATTATATTACAATGATCTCTCTATCTCATTACATTTTCTGTAAGTTTTCCTTTTGAGTTTATTTCTTGCATGGAAAACATAAGAGAAGACATTTTTTCTGTCATTTTACTAGAGCATTTGTGTGCATGTGTGTATAGAGATCAAGGGGAAAGGAAGAAATTTAATGGGAAAGGGAGAAGAGGACTTTTCATTTGTGTATGAAAGTTTATTATACGAAATATATGTTTACATTTTGTTACTTTATTTTTCTATTTTTATCTTGAACTTTATAATCTACCGTATTGATTTACTTGAATTTTAAGAGATAAGTCAATATATTTTGTTTTTTGGAGACTCAAATTATAGAAAATTCCAGGTAT
Organism: Lathyrus tuberosus; assembly: GCA_022829125.1. Taxonomy (NCBI): domain Eukaryota; kingdom Viridiplantae; phylum Streptophyta; class Magnoliopsida; order Fabales; family Fabaceae; genus Lathyrus; species Lathyrus tuberosus. Next base: position 166,614 of record JALAZF010001082.1, read on the forward strand.
AATTTAACAACTAAACATTTAAAAAAAAGAAGAAAAAAGGTATCATGTGTCATTGTAATGGAATGTACCTTAGAATAATATTTCTTCAATACGTGTTAATCAAGAAAACTATAAGATACTTATTTACTAGATCCAATTTGTGATATAAGTTAATACTGCTCGTTTTGTCTTTTTTATCTTTAAATTATTTAAGTGATCACTTTTAAGTACCTATATAAACTCCCTTCACATTGTTTTCTCTATTGACATAAAGAAAAAACACTAATGCAAAACAAACAAGTAAAATTCCAAAGAAGTTCTAAATCTATTTTTGTAGAGCCTATATTATTCCATTTGTTGGTTGAGAAACAAGATAATGGTAGAAAAAATGCGTTAAAAATTTGTTTAAAACAATGGTCATTTGAGGTAGTGACTTAATGAGATTTGTAATAAAGTTGGAAGGTCCAATATTTATTATGGGTACCACATAAACTATTGTTAATTATGTCATTTCAAATAGAAAATTAAAGCTGACAATTCTTCTAATTTAAAATATAAGATGTACTCTGAAAATAAACAATTCCATTTTAATAGGGGTGAAGATGGAGTTTGATGAAATCAAAAGTTAAAATTTATTGTCATGTTTCAGGATTCTATCCATTATAACTTGAAATAAAAATATATATGTGTAGCAAATGTTACTCTTTAATAATACACACATGAAAATATGGACTATTTCATAAAAGATTAAATCATTCACTCCTCATTATCATAAGGGGAAGTATAAGCACTTGATTTTTTATCAAGAGAAAAATAAATCCTAACGTTAATTAGCTAATTATTATGTACATTAAACTAATCTACATTGTCAAAATAAGATGAATCCCCAACAATTAAAAAAGTTGGTAATTCGATCTCAAAAGGGGTGCAAGTTTCTACTTAATTCGTGTTTGTTGGTAATGAATCCAAATAGTTGGTGTTTGTATGGCAAAAATGATCTTCGTTTATTGCTCCCTTTTCTTGTTTTATTTGTCACATAAAGCTTCTCATAAGCCGTTAAAGTATTTTTGGGTTGTTCCCCCTTCCTCTTTTTAACAATGATGTTTTCTACCTTGGGCTTGATTGACGTTTTTGGCACTGAAGGATTCAGTATAACAAGAGAATCCTTATGGTCACTATTACTTCGAAGATTTAAAATTTGTCTAAATCTCCATAGATTCGATGACCCTGAGGAGTTGCTTTTCTCATAACACTCACTTAAATCCTTCATTGTAATATTTTGCAATATCTCATATTGAGTTTCTTTAGAAATACCACTCGATATTGTTTGTTGATTCATGGCATTCTTAATAAAGATGTTTTTTAGCGGATGTCGAAGATGTGAAGCATTGTTATTTCTGGTGGGGAAGAATTGAAGAGATTGGTCAAAAGTAGGGAGTAATGTTCGGATTTTTCCATTTTTGAATATGTCATCGGCAAATATATGCATTCCTTGGACACCAGTGCATGCAAAACTAAATTCTTGTTCTTCATTATTTTCTTCATCACTTTTTTGAATTTGTTGATTGGTGCTACAACGTGATTCATATTTTTCTTGAACGGGAGCAAAGACTTCAAAATCTAAAAAAGTTTTGTTGTCAATTTGGTTTTTTGTGCTACAATATGAATCAAGATTATCTTGAATGAAAGAAAAGTTTTCAAAATCCATAGAAGCATCGTCACTTATTTGGTCTTTTATTCCACAACATGGGTCAACTTTATCTTGAATTAGAGATAAGAAAGTAAAATCAAGGAAAGGGTGAGGAGTACAAACAATTGATAGTGCTTGCACCCTTAACATCTCTATATTTGAGTTTGTTTTCTGCATTTTGTTTCAATAGAGAGATTCAGATATGTGGTAAAGTGAATGGAATATTGAAAGTGATCGATAAATGAGAGAAATTTATATATAAACATCAATTTGTTATTCTATTATGTTAGTTCAACAGAACTCGGTTAGCTTGGATATTTAAGGAGGTAGTTACACACGGAAGGTGTGAAGATTATTGAGAACTTGCTAATTCGTTTTACGTTAAACCTTATATTTATTTCTAAAAAATTTTAGGCCAGATAAATTTTATTTTAATTTTTTTCATTAAGAATATGAAATTTGGGATTTAAAATCATTTCCCCTCTTTCGGAAAATTACTTGTCTGTTATTATGTTTTCGAGGTATTAAACTGCTTATGGGTAAGTGCAACCGCTTCAGTTTTACTTGTTAGTGGATACTTATATAGTTTGTTTGTTGGTTTCGAGTTTCTAGTTGGATACTAAATTAAGAATGCCAATATAAAATTTAAAAAACTTAAATTACGCATGGATGAAAAGACTTTATATTTAAAATTCATAACATTGTCAATATGTAGAAGGTATATTTTAAGAAATATTGTAAAAGCGAAATACTTAATTTTTCATTAGGAGATAAAACATGTGGGTGTATTGTTACGAATCGTGCTTTAACTTTTCATATTCTCTATTAATTTAAAAATTTCAAAATAACTATAAATATAATCTAAACAGAGTCTCATATCGGTCCTATTTATTTTCCTTCAGTGTGCAATAATAAAAACTTATTTAGTTTCTTAATGTTGATACATCAATTGTTGATGATTACATGTTATTATATTTATAATGAAATAAATTTTAATATGAAAAATTATTAAGGTAAAATCTAAATAATATTCAAATCAATCGTAGATCTTTTATATTGTAACATCCCCGAAATTGAAAAGCAACTTAATAACCATTTTAAGTTTTATAGTTTAAAATTATATGATTTATTATAGAAAATTATTATATATTAAATGTATTAATAATTTTTCATTTAAGATATGCATGTTAGTTTGTTTTTAAAATGATATTAGGAAAGGTTCTATTAAGGTAAAGATGAGACACACATTCACATATAGTTTGTGTTATGTTTTATTTTACTTTGTTCTTGGAGATGAATGGTTTGTCCATAATAATTATATTACAATGATCTCTCTATCTCATTACATTTTCTGTAAGTTTTCCTTTTGAGTTTATTTCTTGCATGGAAAACATAAGAGAAGACATTTTTTCTGTCATTTTACTAGAGCATTTGTGTGCATGTGTGTATAGAGATCAAGGGGAAAGGAAGAAATTTAATGGGAAAGGGAGAAGAGGACTTTTCATTTGTGTATGAAAGTTTATTATATGAAATATATGTTTACATTTTGTTACTTTATTTTTCTATTTTTATCTTGAACTTTATAATCTACCGTATTGATTTACTTGAGTTTTAAGAGATAAGTCAATATATTTTGTTTTTTGGAGACTCAAATTATAGAAAATTCCAGGTATAATTTAACAACTAAACATTTAAAAAAAAGAAGAAAAAAGGTATCATGTGTCATTGTAATGGAATGTACCTTAGAATAATATTTCTTCAATACGTGTTAATCAAGAAAACTATAAGATACTTATTTACTAGATCCAATTTGTGATATAAGTTAATACTGCTCGTTTTGTCTTTTTTATCTTTAAATTATTTAAGTGATCACTTTTAAGTACCTATATAAACTCCCTTCACATTGTTTTCTCTATTGACATAAAGAAAAAACACTAATGAAAAACAAACAATTAAAATTCCAAAGAAGTTCTAAATCTATTTTTGTAGAGCCTATATTATTCCATTTGTTGGTTGAGAAACAAGATAATGGTAGAAAAAATGCGTTAAAAATTTGTTTAAAACAATGGTCATTTGAGGTAGTGACTTAATGAGATTTGTAATAAGGTTGGAAGGTCCAATATTTATTATGGGTACCACATAAACTATTGTTAATTATGTCATTTCAAATAGAAAATTGAAGCTGACAATTCTTCTAATTTAAAATATAAGATGTACTCTGAAAATAAACAATTCCATTTTAATAGGGGTGAAGATGGAGTTTGATGAAATCAAAAGTTAAAATTTATTGTCATGTTTCAGGATTCTATCCATTATAACTTGAAATAAAAATATATATGTGTAGCAAATGTTACTCTTTAATAATACACACATGAAAATATGGACTATTTCATAAAAGATTAAATCATTCACTCCTCATTATCATAAGGGGAAGTATATGTAATACCCCGTAAATTTATAAACGCTCTGGTTAATATTATTATGATCAACTGGGTTCCGGAGTACTCTGAGTAATTATTTGATAAAATAATTGGAGTAAACTGACGAACTCAGAGTCGATTAAATTAATAGTATTTAACGTTGAGTTTTTATAATTTGATGTATTTGAGCTAATTTTGGACATTTAGTAGTGTTACTAAAAATGATAGTTTCTATACTATCTATTTTCTTTTCTTTTTCCTTGGAAAACCAAACAAAGCTAAAAGAGAAAGATAGAAAGAAAGAAAAGGAAAAAGGGAAGGAAGGAAAGGAAAAGAAAGAGGAAGAAGAGAAATTTTCCAAAAGCTCAAGAATCATCATCAATTCATCTGTTCTTCGTCTAATCGTCTCAGTATCAACCTCCTCGTCTAGTAATCCAGGTGGGTTCTAGTTAGACTCCTTAGAGTAGAGTTTTGTTGAGTTTAGAGTTAGGTTGAAATTGTGGAAATTGAATCTTTTTGCACAAAATTCGTGAATCTAACTGATAAATGAAATGTTTGATTATATGTTATACTGGTTGTGATGTTATAACATGTTTTGATGCATTTCAATTGATGAAAATGGGATTTGGGGTTGATTTTGGATCAACCCGTAGCAGGAAAATTCTGCAGGAACTTCTGCATTTTTTCTCTGCCCATACGCGTATGGAGCTTGTCAATACGCGTATGGGGCTTGTCAATACGCGTACGGCAAGGGCAATACGCGTATGGATGGCCGGGGATTTTGGGCAATACGCGTATCACGTGGGGAAATACGCGTATGGCTGGGCGAGAATTTGGGCAATACGCGTACGGAGAATGCCAATACGCGTACGGCCAGGAGAGTTACAGAATCCTGCTGTTGTGATTTATTTTTCCGATCGATTGTTTACAATGCCGTAACTTTTTGTACGTAACTCGGATTGGAACAATTTTGATATCGTTGGAAAGATAATAAAATGTACTTTCTTATTATAAGGGTTTTAAGATCGTCGGCCGATTTAATTAAGTCGGGATTTCTGAAATTGTGTCGTTTTATCGACTTTTATCTGATAATTGTGTGTAATTATTATTGACAATATATGCATGTTAAAATATGGACTAGGCAGGGTGAGGATTATTACCAAACCAGTGTTGGAATGTGGAGTCTTACGTGTGGCAACGCTCGTGCATGAGAGGCCGAGGCGTGTGCATTCTGTTTATCAATAACCACAGAGTTGTGTTAGTGCGTTTCATGGGTCTCGAGCTCCTCTGAAACAGATGCACCACTACTTGGCAGGTTTGAGTCCCATGTTAGTACGATTGGAGCCTACGGGTAAAGAGACTTGAGACGGCGTACGGTCCGTGAGAAGTGACGGATCACGGTGTACGGCCCGTGATCCCGAATCCAATCGTATGCCAAGTAGCTACAAGGATCCATGACTCGGATCGCCTTCTAGACGTAGAAGGGTACGGGAAAAGGGGATACCTTGGTATTGGTTATTGATATGTGAGTTCTTGAGTGTACGGACTCAGAACGTACTTCGGCACTTTGTGAATCCTTGAGTTTACAGGCTCAAGAGGTACTTCGGTACTAGTGTGAGTTTACAGGCTCACCGTGGCGGTTACTTGTGTGTGTGTACTCATGGTCTTTCCCCTTTCCCCTTGGACATGAGTTAGGATTTTGTTAGAACCTTGTAAAGCCGAGAGGACTTTAAGATAGGGAACTCACTGAGATTTGATGTATCTCACCCCACTGTTGTTGTTTACATCACAGGTTCTGCAGGTTTGGCGAAGGGTAAGGACAAGGTTACTTGACTTTCCTTACGGATCGTGGTTTTGTGATGGCATGGCTTCCGCTATGGCGTTATGTTTTGAGATCATTGTATTGGTCTAGTTCTTAGTTTTTATCATTTTGGAACATCTTGTATATGTAATGCCTTAGACTTTTAGTTCTTTTGTATTAGAGGCATTTATATATATAATGTGTTAACTAGGAACTTATTATGTTTCAGTACCAAAAGTGAAACTCATGTATAATATATGATTTGAGGCATGTATTGTATATGGTCTTTACAGTTGGTATCAAAGCAGGTCGTATCCTCGACCTAGCCATGAAATAGAATAAGTGTTTCTTTCCGTTTCATATGCGGCGTGTCGCCATGGGTCTTGTCTGTTATATTTATGGTATTGAGTCTGATCAACTTAATCCTATTGATATGGAATTCAGGAACATGGCTGATAGACGCAGAAACAACCGTGGAAGACCAAGAACTACTCCAGCTGGGACAGTTCCACAAGGTGATGAAGGGAATGCCCCGTTGTACCAATTTATGCAACAGATGCAGCAACAGCAGAATCAGTTCATGCAAGGAATGATGCAACAAATGGCTGATGGTCTGCATCCTCCAGTGGTTGTTCCGGAAGTTACGGGAGGAACCTACAGGGAATTTGTTCGAATGAATCCTCCGGAGTTTCAAGGAGGGCTAGATCCGGTGAAGGCACACGAGTGGATAACAGGTATGGAAAGGATTTTTCTGATAGTTCATTGCAGTGAGGAGAATAAAGTGGTCTTTGCTTCTCACTGGTTGAAGGGTCCTGCCATGAGGTGGTGGGAGAGCGCTTCAGCCTTGATGACAACTCAGGAAGTGCCGAAAGTGTGGGAACAGTTTAAGGTAATCTTTATGGAGAAATATTTTCCGAGTTCTTTAAGGTCTCAAAAGGAGTTTGAGTTCCAACAGTTGAGACAGGGAAATTTATCAGTGGCTTCTTATGCGGAACAATTTGAGATCATGGCTGACTATTCTAGACAGGCCATGTATGCTCCTGACGAGAGGTGGAAGATAGATCAGTTTCTGTTTGGGTTAAGGGCTGAGATTTCACACAGCGTGTCCCAACGGGAATTTGCTACTTATGCTGAAATGTTAAGACAATGTTATGTGGCGGAAAATAGCTTGAAAAAGATACAAATGGAGGTGGATTCGAACAGGGTAACTCAAGGTGACCGTGGAAGGTCGAATCAACAGTTTAGGCACAGGCAACAGTCTTCCAAAGGGAAGCAAGTACAGGGCTCTAGAACTAGTGCGCCTCCAGTATGTCGCACTTGTGGGAGGAGTCATTTTGGTAGGTGCAAATCGGAAGAAGTACGGTGTTATCAGTGTAACAAGATGGGTCATTGGGCGAGGGATTGTCCTCAGGGTAGAAATCAGACACAAGGGAAGACTACTGGTCGAGTATATACTCTGGATGCAAGGAAAGCAAAGGGTGATAATTCCTTGATTGCGGGTACGTGTTTTGTTAATGGTCAACCTTGTTTTGTTTTATTTGACTGTGGGGCTACACATTCTTTTGTGTCTTTAAGATGTGTGAAGCGACTTGGGTTGCAAACTATTCCTTTGTTTCCTCCTATGGTGGTTACTACTGCCATGGATGAAATGGTTGAAACACCACTGATGTGTGAAAATTGTGTGTTGTCGGTGAACGAAAGAGTCTTCCAGATTGATCTTATTTGTCTACCGCTTAAGAAAGTGGATGTTGTTCTGGGAATGGACTGGCTTTCAGCTAATTCGGTTTTTATCGGTTGTGAGGAGAAGCTAATTATTATTCCATCTGCTGAGGCTACTCCGAAAGATGTATTATCAACGATTTTAGAAGGTACGGTGGGAATGGTAAATTTCTTGTTTGAGAAAGAGAAATCTGTTTTATTGGTTCTTACTAAGGAAGGAAGTAGTGAACAGCAAGTTCTGAGTATTCCAGTTGTATGTGAATTTCCTGAAGTGTTTCCAGAGGATGTTTCTTCTCTTCCTCCGGAGAGAGAAGTTGAGTTCTCTATTGACCTGATACCGGGAACGGCTCCTATATCCGTTTCTCCGTATCGGATGGCACCGCTTGAATTAAGAGAATTAAAGGACCAATTGAAGGACTTGATGTCCAAGCATTTCGTTAGGCCTAGTGTTTCGCCGTGGGGAGCTCCAGTGTTACTGGTAAAGAAGAAAGATGGGGGAATGCGTTTGTGCATTGATTATCGTAAGTTGAATAAAGTTACCATTAAGAACAAGTATCCCTTACCAAGGATAGACGACTTATTAGATCAATTGAAAGGAGCCTGTGTGTTCTCGAAGATTGATTTACGGTCGGGTTATCATCAGATTCGAGTGAAGAGTTCCGATGTGCCAAAGACTGCATTTAGGACACGTTACGGTCATTACGAATTCTTAGTGATGCCTTTCGGTGTGACTAATGCTCCAGCTGTTTTCATGGATTACATGAATCGAATATTTCAGGCTTACTTGGACCAATTTGTGGTAATCTTTATTGACGACATTCTTATTTATTCTCGTACTCCACAAGAGCACGGAGAACATCTGAGGGTTGTCTTATCGGTCTTGCAAGAGAAGCAATTGTTTGCTAAGTTGAGCAAGTGTGAGTTTTGGATGTCGGAAGTTAATTTTCTTGGACATGTTATATCTGGAGGTGGTGTGGCAGTGGATCCATCGAAAGTAGAAGCAGTAATTAATTGGGAGAGACCGAGAAATGTTTCAGAAGTCAGAAGTTTCTTGGGATTGGCCGGTTACTATAGAAGGTTTATCAAGGGCTTTTCTCAATTGGCCTTACCAATGACGAAACTTACTCGGAAGGATGTTACGTTTGAATGGGATTCAGGTTGCGAACAAAGTTTTATGCATTTGAAGGAAAGTTTAACGAGTGCTCCAGTATTAATTATTCCTGATCCTAACAACTCTTATGAAGTATTCTGTGATGCTTCTAAGAGGGGATTAGGGGGTGTTCTGATGCAAGGTGGTCAAGTGGTAGCTTATGCTTCTCGACAGTTAAAAGTTCATGAGAAGAATTATCCAACTCATGATTTGGAACTAGCTGCAGTGGTTTTTGCACTGAAGGTGTGGCGTCATTATTTATATGGTGTACGTTTTGAAATGTTCAGTGACCACAAAAGTTTGAAGTATTTGTTTGATCAAAAGGAGTTGAATATGCGACAAAGAAGGTGGATGGAGTACTTAAAGGATTATGACTTAGAATTGAAGTATCATCCAGGAAAGGCGAATAAAGTAGCGGATGCTTTAAGTCGGAAAATGGTTCATAGTGCGGAATTGATGATTTTGGAGTATTCATTGTTGGAAAAGTTTAGAGATCTTAATCTCCAGTTTGTGTGGACTCCGAATGGTGTGATTATGGGAAATTTGAATGTCAATTCTACCTTGAGAGTTGAGATTCAACAGGCACAATTGTTAGAAGAAGAGTTACAAGAATTGTTACTTCAGCCGGGTTTTACACGAGCGACAGATGGGATTGTTCTGTTTAATCAAAGGATTTGTGTTCCGAGGGATGAGGCATTGAAAAGGAAGATCTTAGACGAAGCTCATAAAGGTACTTTTACGATACATCCTGGTTCTTCAAAGATGTATCAGGATTTAAAGAAGGATTATTGGTGGCCTGGGATGAAAAAGGATATAGCGGGATATGTGTCAGAATGTGCGGTGTGCCAACAGGTGAAGATTGAACATCAAAGACCGGGCGGTTTGTTACAACCTTTGGATATTCCAGTTTGGAAGTGGGATAGTATTTCTATGGATTTTGCAGTGGGTTTACCCCGTACCCAAGGAGGGTATGATTCTATTTGGGTGATTGTAGATCGACTAACAAAATCTGCACACTTCTTAGCCGTAAAGACTACTTATAAGGCAAGTCATCTTGCAAGGTTGTTTATTGCTGAGATTGTGAGATTGCATGGTATTCCTTCTAGTATTGTGTCCGATAGAGATCCGAAGTTTACTTCGAGATTTTGGAAAGTGTTCCAACAAGCGATGGGTACGAATTTGTGTTTGAGCACGTCGAATCATCCTCAAACGGATGGTCAGACTGAACGAACAATACAAACGATGGAGGATATGTTAAGAGCTTGTACGCTAGAGAGTAGAGGGAATTGGAAAGAACTTTTACCGTTAATCGAGTTTTCATATAACAATAGTTACCATGCGAGCATCGGTATGGCTCCTTATGAAGCATTGTATGGGAGAAAGTGTAGGACACCTTTGTGTTGGGCTGAAATTGGCGAAGATAGAATTTTGGGACCAGAGATTATTCAAGAGACTACGGAAAAGATTCGAATGATCCGCGAGAAGGTTAAACAAGCACAAGATCGTCAAAAGAGTTATGCGGACAATCGTAGGAGACCGTTGGAATTTGAGGAGGGTGACCATGTATTTCTGAAAGTTACTCCGAGATTGAGATTGAAAGGACCGTTTAAGTCGCGAAAGTTAAGTCCGAGATACGTGGGACCGTATCAGATTTTAGAAAGGATTGGTGAAGTTGCTTATAGATTAGCCTTACCACCCTCTCTATCGGAGATGCATGACGTTTTTCACGTATCTCAGCTCCGTAAGTTTATTCCTGATCCTCTTCAGCCAATTCTACCTGAGTCAGTGGAAATTGAAGCGGATTTGACTTTTGAACCACAACCGAGTTGTATTGTGGGAAGGGAAACAAAAGTGTTAAGGAACAAAGATATTCCACTTGTTAAGGTGCAATGGGATATGACGCATCCGGGCGATGCTACTTGGGAACTGGAATCGGAAATGCGAGATTCTTATCCACATCTATTCAGGTAATATTCTAAATTCGAGGACGAATTTCTATTTAAGGGGGGGAGGATGTAATACCCCGTAAATTTATAAACGCTCTGGTTAATATTATTATGATCAACTGGGTTCCGGAGTACTCTGAGTAATTATTTGATAAAATAATTGGAGTAAACTGACGAACTCAGAGTCGATTAAATTAATAGTATTTAACGTTGAGTTTTTATAATTTGATGTATTTGAGCTAATTTTGGACATTTAGTAGTGTTACTAAAAATGATAGTTTCTATACTATCTATTTTCTTTTCTTTTTCCTTGGAAAACCAAACAAAGCTAAAAGAGAAAGATAGAAAGAAAGAAAAGGAAAAAGGGAAGGAAGGAAAGGAAAAGAAAGAGGAAGAAGAGAAATTTTCCAAAAGCTCAAGAATCATCATCAATTCATCTGTTCTTCGTCTAATCGTCTCAGTATCAACCTCCTCGTCTAGTAATCCAGGTGGGTTCTAGTTAGACTCCTTAGAGTAGAGTTTTGTTGAGTTTAGAGTTAGGTTGAAATTGTGGAAATTGAATCTTTTTGCACAAAATTCGTGAATCTAACTGATAAATGAAATGTTTGATTATATGTTATACTGGTTGTGATGTTATAACATGTTTTGATGCATTTCAATTGATGAAAATGGGATTTGGGGTTGATTTTGGATCAACCCGTAGCAGGAAAATTCTGCAGGAACTTCTGCATTTTTTCTCTGCCCATACGCGTATGGAGCTTGTCAATACGCGTATGGGGCTTGTCAATACGCGTACGGCAAGGGCAATACGCGTATGGATGGCCGGGGATTTTGGGCAATACGCGTATCACGTGGGGAAATACGCGTATGGCTGGGCGAGAATTTGGGCAATACGCGTACGGAGAATGCCAATACGCGTACGGCCAGGAGAGTTACAGAATCCTGCTGTTGTGATTTATTTTTCCGATCGATTGTTTACAATGCCGTAACTTTTTGTACGTAACTCGGATTGGAACAATTTTGATATCGTTGGAAAGATAATAAAATGTACTTTCTTATTATAAGGGTTTTAAGATCGTCGGCCGATTTAATTAAGTCGGGATTTCTGAAATTGTGTCGTTTTATCGACTTTTATCTGATAATTGTGTGTAATTATTATTGACAATATATGCATGTTAAAATATGGACTAGGCAGGGTGAGGATTATTACCAAACCAGTGTTGGAATGTGGAGTCTTACATGTGGCAACGCTCGTGCATGAGAGGCCGAGGCGTGTGCATTCTGTTTATCAATAACCACAGAGTTGTGTTAGTGCGTTTCATGGGTCTCGAGCTCCTCTGAAACAGATGCACCACTACTTGGCAGGTTTGAGTCCCATGTTAGTACGATTGGAGCCTACGGGTAAAGAGACTTGAGACGGCGTACGGTCCGTGAGAAGTGACGGATCACGGTGTACGGCCCGTGATCCCGAATCCAATCGTATGCCAAGTAGCTACAAGGATCCATGACTCGGATCGCCTTCTAGACGTAGAAGGGTACGGGAAAAGGGGATACCTTGGTATTGGTTATTGATATGTGAGTTCTTGAGTGTACGGACTCAGAACGTACTTCGGCACTTTGTGAATCCTTGAGTTTACAGGCTCAAGAGGTACTTCGGTACTAGTGTGAGTTTACAGGCTCACCGTGGCGGTTACTTGTGTGTGTGTACTCATGGTCTTTCCCCTTTCCCCTTGGACATGAGTTAGGATTTTGTTAGAACCTTGTAAAGCCGAGAGGACTTTAAGATAGGGAACTCACTGAGATTTGATGTATCTCACCCCACTGTTGTTGTTTACATCACAGGTTCTGCAGGTTTGGCGAAGGGTAAGGACAAGGTTACTTGACTTTCCTTACGGATCGTGGTTTTGTGATGGCATGGCTTCCGCTATGGCGTTATGTTTTGAGATCATTGTATTGGTCTAGTTCTTAGTTTTTATCATTTTGGAACATCTTGTATATGTAATGCCTTAGACTTTTAGTTCTTTTGTATTAGAGGCATTTATATATATAATGTGTTAACTAGGAACTTATTATGTTTCAGTACCAAAAGTGAAACTCATGTATAATATATGATTTGAGGCATGTATTGTATATGGTCTTTACAGTATAAGCACTTGATTTTTTATCAAGAGAAAAATAAATCCTAACGTTAATTAGCTAATTATTATGTACATTAAACTAATCTACATTGTCAAAATAAGATGAATCCCCAAAAATTAAAAAAGTTGGTAATTCGATCTCAAAAGGGGTGCAAGTTTCTACTTAATTCGTGTCTGTTGGTAATGAATCCAAATAGTTGGTGTTTGTATGGAAAAAATGATCTTCGTTTATTGCTCCCTTTTCTTGTTTTATTTGTCACATAAAGCTTGTCATAAGCCGTTAAAGTATTTTTGGGTTGTTCCCCCTTCCTCTTTTTAACAATGATGTTTTCTACCTTGGGCTTGATTGACGTTTTTGGCACTGAAGGATTCATTATAACAAGAGAATCCTTATGGTCACTATTACTTTGAATATTTAAAATTTGTCTAAATCTCCATAGATTCGATGACCCTGAGGAGTTGCTTTTCTCATAACACTCACTTAAATCCTTCATTGTAATATTTTGCAATATCTCATATTGAGTTTCTTTATAAATACCACTCGATATTGTTTGTTGATTCATGGCATTCTTAATAAAGATGTTTTTTAGCGCATGTCGAAAATGTGAAGCATTGTTATTTGTGGTGGGGAAGAATTGAAGAGATTGGTCAAAAGTAGGGAGTAATGTTCGGATTTTCCCATTTTTGAATATGTCATCGGCAAATATATGCATTCCTTGGACACCAGTGCATGCAAAACTAAATTCTTGTTCTTCATTATTTTCTTCATCACTTTTTTGAATTTGTTGATTGGTGCTACAACGTGATTCATATTTTTCTTGAACGGGAGCAAAGACTTCAAAATCTAAAATAGTTTTGTTGTCAATTTGGTTTTTTGTGCTACAATATGAATCAAGATTATCTTGAATGAAAGAAAAGTTTTCAAAATCCATAGAAGCATCGTCACTTATTTGGTCTTTTATTCCACAACATGGGTCAACTTTATCTTGAATTAGAGATAAGCAAGTAAAATCAAGGAAAGGGTGAGGAGTACAAACAATTGATAGTGCTTGCACCCTTAACATCTCTATATTTGAGTTTGTTTTCTGCATTTTGTTTCAATAGAGAGATTCAGATATGTGGTAAAGTGAATGGAATATTGAAAGTGATCGATAAATGAGAGAAATTTATATATAAACATCAATTTGTTATTCTATTATGTTAGTTCAACAGAACTCGGTTAGCTTGGATATTTAAGGAGGTAGTTACACACGGAAGTTGTGAAGATTATTGAGAACTTGCTAATTCGTTTTACGTTAAACCTTATATTTATTTCTAAAAAATTTTAGGCCAGATAAATTTTATTTTAATTTTTTTCATTAAGAATATGAAATTTGGGATTTAAAATCATTTCCCCTCTTTCGGAAAATTACTTTTCTGTTATTATGTTTTCGAGGTATTAAACTGCTTATGGGTAAGTGCAACCGCTTCAGTTTTACTTGTTAGTGGATACTTATATAGTTTGTTTGTTGGTTTCGAGTTTCTAGTTGGTTACTAAATTAAGAATGCCAATATAAAATTGAAAAAACTTAAATTAAGCATGGATGAAAAGAGTTTATATTTAAAATTCATAACATTGTCAATATGTAGAAGGTATATTTTAAGAAATATTGTAAAAGGGAAATACTTAATTTTTCATTAGGAGATAAAACATGTGGGTGTATTGTTACGAATCGTGCTTTAACTTTTCATATTCTCTATTAATTTCAAAATTTCAAAATAACTATAAATATAATCTAAACAGAGTCTCATATCGGTCCTATTTATTTTCCTTCAGTGTGCAATAATAAAAACTTATTTAGTTTCTTAATGTTAATACATCAATTGTTGATGATTACATGTTATTATATTTATAATGAAATAAATTTTAATATGAAAAATTATTAAGGTAAAATCTAAATAATATTCAAATCAATCGTAGATCTTTTATATTGTAACATCCCCGAAATTGAAAAGCAACTTAATAACCATTTTAAGTTTTATAGTTGAAAATTATATGATTTATTATAGAAAATTATTATATATTAAATGTATTAATACTTTTTCATTTAAGATATGCATGTTAGTTTGTTTTTAAAATGATATTAGGAAAGGTTCTATTAAGGTAAAGATGAGACACACATTCACATATAGTTTGTGTTATGTTTTATTTTACTTTGTTCTTGGAGATGAATGGTTTGTCCATAATAATTATATTACAATGATTTCTCTATCTCATTACATTTTCTGTAAGTTTTCCTTTTGAGTTTATTTCTTGCATGGAAAACAAAAGAGAAGACATTTTTTCTGTCATTTTACTAGAGCATTTGTGTGCATGTGTGTATAGAGATCAAGGGGAAAGGAAGAAATTTAATGGGAAAGGGAGAAGAGGACTTTTCATTTGTGTATGAAAGTTTATTATATGAAATATATGTTTACATTTTGTTACTTTATTTTTCTATTTTTATCTTGAACTTTATAATCTACCGTATTGATTTACTTGAATTTTAAGAGATAAGTCAATATATTTTGTTTTTTGGAGACTCAAATTATAGAAAATTCCAGGTATAATTTAACAACTAAACATTTAAAAAAAAGAAGAAAAAAGGTATCATGTGTCATTGTAATGGAATGTACCTTAGAATAATATTTCTTCAATACGTGTTAATCAAGAAAACTATAAGATACTTATTTACTATATCCAATTTGTGATATAAGTTAATACTGCTCGTTTTGTCTTTTTTATCTTTAAATTGTTTAAGTGATCACTTTTAAGTACCTATATAAACTCCCTTCACATTGTTTTCTCTATTGACATAAAGAAAAAACACTAATGAAAAACAAACAAGTAAAATTCCAAAGAAGTTCTAAATCTATTTTTGTAGAGCCTATATTATTCCATTTGTTGGTTGAGAAACAAGATAATGGTAGAAAAAATGCGTTAAAAATTTGTTTAAAACAATGGTCATTTGAGGTAGTGACTTAATGAGATTTGTAATAAGGTTGGAAGGTCCAATATTTATTATGGGTACCACATAAACTATTGTTAATTATGTCATTTCAAATAGAAAATTGAAGCTGACAATTCTTCTAATTTAAAATATAAGATGTACTCTGAAAATAAACAATTCCATTTTAATAGGGGTGAAGATGGAGTTTGATGAAATCAAAAGTTAAAATTTATTGTCATGTTTCAGGATTCTATCCATTATAACTTGAAATAAAAATATATATGTGTAGCAAATGTTACTCTTTAATAATACACACATGAAAATATGGACTATTTCATAAAAGATTAAATCATTCACTCCTCATTATCATAAGGGGAAGTATAAGCACTTGATTTTTTATCAAGAGAAAAATAAATCCTAACGTTAATTAGCTAATTATTATGTACATTAAACTAATCTACATTGTCAAAATAAGATGAATCCCCAAAAATTAAAAAAGTTGGTAATTCGATCTCAAAAGGGGTGCAAGTTTCTACTTAATTCGTGTCTGTTGGTAATGAATCCAAATAGTTGTGTTTGTATGGAAAAAATGATCTTCGTTTATTGCTCCCTTTTCTTGTTTTATTTGTCACATAAAGCTTCTCATAAGCCGTTAAAGTATTTTTGGGTTGTTCCCCCTTCCTCTTTTTAACAATGATGTTTTCTACCTTGGGCTTGATTGACGTTTTTGGCACTGAAGGATTCAGTATAACAAGAGAATCCTTATGGTCACTATTACTTTGAAGATTTATAATTTGTCTAAATCTCCATAGATTCGATGACCCTGAGGAGTTGCTTTTCTCATAACACTCACTTAAATCCTTCATTGTAATATTTTGCAATATCTCATATTGAGTTTCTTTAGAAATACCACTCGATATTGTTTGTTGATTCATGGCATTCTTAATAAAGATGTTTTTAGCGGATGTCGAAAATGTGAAGCATTGTTATTTGTGGTGGGGAAGAATTGAAGAGATTGGTCAAAAGTAGGGAGTAATGTTCGGATTTTTTCCATTTTTGAATATGTCATCGGCAAATATATGCATCCTTGGACACCAGTGCATGCAAAACTAAATTCTTGTTCTTCATTATTTTCTTCATCACTTTTTGAATTTGTTGATTGGTGCTACAACGTGATTCATATTTTCTTGAACGGGAGCAAAGACTTCAAAATCTAAAATAGTTTTGTTGTCAATTTGGTTTTTGTGCTACAATATGAATCAAGATTATCTTGAATGAAAGAAAAGTTTTCAAAATCCATAGAAGCATCGTCACTTATTTGGTCTTTTATTCACAACATGGGTCAACTTTATCTTGAATTAGAGATAAGCAAGTAAAATCAAGGAAAGGGTGAGGAGTACAAACAATTGATAGTGCTTGCACCCTTAACATCTCTATATTTGAGTTTGTTTTCTGCATTTTGTTTCAATAGAGAGATTCAGATATGTGGTAAAGTGAATGGAATATTGAAAGTGATCGATAAATGAGAGAAATTTATATATAAACATCAATTTGTTATTATATTATGTTAGTTCAACAGAACTCGGTTAGCTTGGATATTTAAGGAGGTAGTTACACACGGAAGGTGTGAAGATTATTGAGAACTTGCTAATTCGTTTTACGTTAAACCTTATATTTATTTCTAAAAAATTTTAGGCCAGATAAATTTTATTTTAATTTTTTTCATTAAGAATATGAAATTTGGGATTTAAAATCATTTCCCCTCTTTCGGAAAATTACTTGTCTGTTATTATGTTTTCGAGGTATTAAACTGCTTATGGGTAAGTGCAACCGCTTCAGTTTTACTTGTTAGTGGATACTTATATAGTTTGTTTGTTGGTTTCGAGTTTCTAGTTGGTTACTCAATTAAGAATGCCAATATAAAATTGAAAAAACTTAAATTAAGCATGGATGAAAAGACTTTATATTTAAAATTCATAACATTGTCAATATGTAGAAGGTATATTTTAAGAAATATTGTAAAAGGGAAATACTTAATTTTTCATTAGGAGATAAAACATGTGGGTGTATTGTTACGAATCGTGCTTTAACTTTTCATATTCTCTATTAATTTAAAAATTTCAAAATAACTATAAATATAATCTAAACAGAGTCTCATATCGGTCCTATTTATTTTCCTTCAGTGTGCAATAATAAAAACTTATTTAGTTTCTTAATGTTGATACATCAATTGTTGATGATTCCATGTTATTATATTTATAATGAAATAAATTTTAATATGAAAAATTATTAAGGTAAAATCTAAATAATATTCAAATCAATCGTAGATCTTTTATATTGTAACATCCCCGAAATTGAAAAGCAACTTAATAACCATTTTAAGTTTTATAGTTGAAAATTATATGATTTATTATAGAAAATTATTATATATTAAATGTATTAATACTTTTTCATTTAAGATATGCATGTTAGTTTGTTTTTAAAATGATATTAGGAAAGGTTCTATTAAGGTAAAGATGAGACACACATTCACATATAGTTTGTGTTATGTTTTATTTTACTTTGTTCTTGGAGATGAATGGTTTGTCCATAATAATTATATTACAATGATCTCTCTATCTCATTACATTTTCTGTAAGTTTTCCTTTTGAGTTTATTTCTTGCATGGAAAACATAAGAGAAGACATTTTTTCTGTCATTTTACTAGAGCATTTGGGTGCATGTGTGTATAGAGATCAAGGGGAAAGGAAGAAATTTAATGGGAAAGGGAGAAGAGGACTTTTCATTTGTGTATGAAAGTTTATTATATGAAATATATGTTTACATTTTGTTACTTTATTTTTCTATTTTTATCTTGAACTTTATAATCTACCGTATTGATTTACTTGAATTTTAAGAGATAAGTCAATATATTTTGTTTTTTGGAGACTCAAATTATAGAAAATTCCAGGTATAATTTAACAACTAAACATTTAAAAAAAAGAAGAAAAAAGGTATCATGTGTCATTGTAATGGAATGTACCTTAGAATAATATTTCTTCAATACGTGTTAATCAAGAAAACTATAAGATACTTATTTACTAGATCCAATTTGTGATATAAGTTAATACTGCTCGTTTTGTCTTTTTTATCTTTAAATTATTTAAGTGATCACTTTTAAGTACCTATATAAACTCCCTTCACATTGTTTTCTCTATTGACATAAAGAAAAAACACTAATGCAAAACAAACAAGTAAAATTCCAAAGAAGTTCTAAATCTATTTTTGTAGAGCCAATATTATTCCATTTGTTGGTTGAGAAACAAGATAATGGTAGAAAAAATGCGTTAAAAATTTGTTTAAAACAATGGTCATTTGAGGTAGTGACTTAATGAGATTTGTAATAAGGTTGGAAGGTCCAATATTTATTATGGGTACCACATAAACTATTGTTAATTATGTCATTTCAAATAGAAAATTGAAGCTGACAATTCTTCTAATTTAAAATATAAGATGTACTCTGAAAATAAACAATTCCATTTTAATAGGGGTGAAGATGGAGTTTGATGAAATCAAAAGTTATAATTTATTGTCATGTTTCAGGATTCTATCCATTATAACTTGAAATAAAAATATATATGTGTAGCAAATGTTACTCTTTAATAATACACACATGAAAATATGGACTATTTCATAAAAGATTAAATCATTCACTCCTCATTATCATAAGGGGAAGTATAAGCACTTGATTTTTTATCAAGAGAAAAATAAATCCTAACGTTAATTAGCTAATTATTATGTACATTAAACTAATCTACATTGTCAAAATAAGATGAATCCCCAAAAATTAAAAAAGTTGGTAATTCGATCTCAAAAGGGGTGCAAGTTTCTACTTAATTCGTGTCTGTTGGTAATGAATCCAAATAGTTGTGTTTGTATGGAAAAAATGATCTTCGTTTATTGCTCCCTTTTCTTGTTTTATTTGTCACATAAAGCTTCTCATAAGCCGTTAAAGTATTTTTGGGTTGTTCCCCCTTCCTCTTTTTAACAATGATGTTTTCTACCTTGGGCTTGATTGACGTTTTTGGCACTGAAGGATTCAGTATAACAAGAGAATCCTTATGGTCACTATTACTTTGAAGATTTAAAATTTGTCTAAATCTCCATAGATTCGATGACCCTGAGGAGTTGCTTTTCTCATAACACTCACTTAAATCCTTCATTGTAATATTTTGCAATATCTCATATTGAGTTTCTTTAGAAATACCACTCGATATTGTTTGTTGATTCATGGCATTCTTAATAAAGATGTTTTTTAGCGGATGTCGAAAATGTGAAGCATTGTTATTTGTGGTGGGGAAGAATTGAAGAGATTGGTCAAAAGTAGGGAGTAATGTTCGGATTTTTCCATTTTTGAATATGTCATCGGCAAATATATGCATTCCTTGGACACCAGTGCATGCAAAACTAAATTCTTGTTCTTCATTATTTTCTTCATCACTTTTTTGAATTTGTTGATTGGTGCTACAACGTGATTCATATTTTTCTTGAACGGGAGCAAAGACTTCAAAATCTAAAATAGTTTTGTTGTCAATTTGGTTTTTTGTGCTACAATATGAATCAAGATTATCTTGAATGAAAGAAAAGTTTTCAAAATCCATAGAAGCATCGTCACTTATTTGGTCTTTTATTCCACAACATGGGTCAACTTTATCTTGAATTAGAGATAAGCAAGTAAAATCAAGGAAAGGGTGAGGAGTACAAACAATTGATAGTGCTTGCACCCTTAACATCTCTATATTTGAGTTTGTTTTCTGCATTTTGTTTCAATAGAGAGATTCAGATATGTGGTAAAGTGAATGGAATATTGAAAGTGATCGATAAATGAGAGAAATTTATATATAAACATCAATTTGTTATTATATTATGTTAGTTCAACAGAACTCGGTTAGCTTGGATATTTAAGGAGGTAGTTACACACGGAAGGTGTGAAGATTATTGAGAACTTGCTAATTCGTTTTACGTTAAACCTTATATTTATTTCTAAAAAATTTTAGGCCAGATAAATTTTATTTTAATTTTTTTCATTAAGAATATGAAATTTGGGATTTAAAATCATTTCCCCTCTTTCGGAAAATTACTTGTCTGTTATTATGTTTTCGAGGTATTAAACTGCTTATGGGTAAGTGCAACCGCTTCAGTTTTACTTGTTAGTGGATACTTATATAGTTTGTTTGTTGGTTTCGAGTTTCTAGTTGGTTACTCAATTAAGAATGCCAATATAAAATTGAAAAAACTTAAATTAAGCATGGATGAAAAGACTTTATATTTAAAATTCATAACATTGTCAATATGTAGAAGGTATATTTTAAGAAATATTGTAAAAGGGAAATACTTAATTTTTCATTAGGAGATAAAACATGTGGGTGTATTGTTACGAATCGTGCTTTAACTTTTCATATTCTCTATTAATTTAAAAATTTCAAAATAACTATAAATATAATCTAAACAGAGTCTCATATCGGTCCTATTTATTTTCCTTCAGTGTGCAATAATAAAAACTTATTTAGTTTCTTAATGTTGATACATCAATTGTTGATGATTCCATGTTATTATATTTATAATGAAATAAATTTTAATATGAAAAATTATTAAGGTAAAATCTAAATAATATTCAAATCAATCGTAGATCTTTTATATTGTAACATCCCCGAAATTGAAAAGCAACTTAATAACCATTTTAAGTTTTATAGTTGAAAATTATATGATTTATTATAGAAAATTATTATATATTAAATGTATTAATACTTTTTCATTTAAGATATGCATGTTAGTTTGTTTTTAAAATGATATTAGGAAAGGTTCTATTAAGGTAAAGATGAGACACACATTCACATATAGTTTGTGTTATGTTTTATTTTACTTTGTTCTTGGAGATGAATGGTTTGTCCATAATAATTATATTACAATGATCTCTCTATCTCATTACATTTTCTGTAAGTTTTCCTTTTGAGTTTATTTCTTGCATGGAAAACATAAGAGAAGACATTTTTTCTGTCATTTTACTAGAGCATTTGTGTGCATGTGTGTATAGAGATCAAGGGGAAAGGAAGAAATTTAATGGGAAAGGGAGAAGAGGACTTTTCATTTGTGTATGAAAGTTTATTATATGAAATATATGTTTACATTTTGTTACTTTATTTTTCTATTTTTATCTTGAACTTTATAATCTACCGTATTGATTTACTTGAATTTTAAGAGATAAGTCAATATATTTTGTTTTTTGGAGACTCAAATTATAGAAAATTCCAGGTATAATTTAACAACTAAACATTTAAAAAAAAGAAGAAAAAAGGTATCATGTGTCATTGTAATGGAATGTACCTTAGAATAATATTTCTTCAATACGTGTTAATCAAGAAAACTATAAGATACTTATTTACTAGATCCAATTTGTGATATAAGTTAATACTGCTCGTTTTGTCTTTTTTATCTTTAAATTATTTAAGTGATCACTTTTAAGTACCTATATAAACTCCCTTCACATTGTTTTCTCTATTGACATAAAGAAAAAACACTAATGCAAAACAAACAAGTAAAATTCCAAAGAAGTTCTAAATCTATTTTTGTAGAGCCAATATTATTCCATTTGTTGGTTGAGAAACAAGATAATGGTAGAAAAAATGCGTTAAAAATTTGTTTAAAACAATGGTCATTTGAGGTAGTGACTTAATGAGATTTGTAATAAGGTTGGAAGGTCCAATATTTATTATGGGTACCACATAAACTATTGTTAATTATGTCATTTCAAATAGAAAATTGAAGCTGACAATTCTTCTAATTTAAAATATAAGATGTACTCTGAAAATAAACAATTCCATTTTAATAGGGGTGAAGATGGAGTTTGATGAAATCAAAAGTTAAAATTTATTGTCATGTTTCAGGATTCTATCCATTATAACTTGAAATAAAAATATATATGTGTAGCAAATGTTACTCTTTAATAATACACACATGAAAATATGGACTATTTCATAAAAGATTAAATCATTCACTCCTCATTATCATAAAGGGAAGTATAAGCACTTGATTTTTTATCAAGAGAAAAATAAATCCTAACGTTAATTAGCTAATTATTATGTACATTAAACTAATCTACATTGTCAAAATAAGATGAATCCCCAACAATTAAAAAAGTTGGTAATTCGATCTCAAAAGGGGTGCAAGTTTCTACTTAATTCGTGCCTGTTGGTAAAGAATCCAAATAGTTGGTGTTTGTATGGCAAATATGATCTTCGTTTATTGCTCCCTTTTCTTGTTTTATTTGTCACATAAAGCTTCTCATAAGCTGTTAAATTATTTTTGGGTTGTTCCCCCTTCCTCTTTTTAACAATGATGTTTTCTACCTTGGGCTTGATTGACGTTTTTGGCACTGAAGGATTCAGTATAACAAGAGAATCCTTATGGTCACTATTACTTCGAAGATTTAAATTTTGTCTAAATCTCCATAGATTCGATGACCCTGAGGAGTTGCTTTTCTCATAATACTCACTTAAATCCTTCATTGTAATATTTTGCAATATCTCATATTGAGTTTCTTTATAAATACCACTCGATATTTGTAATACCCCATAAATTTATAAACGCTCTGGTTAATATTATTATGATCAACTGGGTTCCGGAGTACTCTGAGTAATTATTTGATAAAATAATTAGAGTAAACTGACGAACTCAGAGTCGATTAAATTAATAGTATTTAACGTTGAGTTTTTATAATTTGATGTAATTGAGCTAATTTTGGACATTTAGTAGTGTTACTAAAAATGATAGTTTCTATACTATCTATTTTCTTTTCATTTCCCTTGGAAAATCAAACAAAAGCTAAAAGAGAAAGAAAGAAAAGGAAAAAGGGAAGAAAGGAAAGGAAAAGAAAGAGGAAGAAGAGAAATTCTCAAGAGGCTCAAGAATCATCATCAATTCATCTGTTCTTCGTTTAATCGTCTCAGTATCAACCTCCTCATCTAGTAATCCAGGTGGGTTCTAGTTAGACTCTTTAGAGTAGAGTTTTGTTGAGTTTAGAGTTAGGTTGAAATTGGGAAAATTGAATCTTTTTGATATAAAATCTTGAATCTAACTGTTAAAACTCAATGTGTGATTATATGCTATACTGGTTGTTGTATTATAACATGTTTTATGGCTTGATGATTGATCAAAAATGGATTTTTGGGTTGAAATGGGTTGATCCCGTAGCAGAAAAATTCTGCTGAAAATTCTGCAGAATTTTCCTCTGCTCATACGCGTATTGGTCGAGGTGATACGCGTATGGGGCTTGTCAATACGCGTACGGCAAGGGCAATACGCGTATGGATGGCCGGGAATTTTGAGCAATACGCGTATCGCTTGGGGCAATACGCGTATGGCTGGGCGAGCTTTTGGGCATACGCGTACGGGGAATGCCAATACGCGTACGGCCAGGAGAGTTACAGAATCCTGCTGTTGTGATTTATTTTTCCGATCGATTGTTTATAATGCCGTAACTTTTTGTACGTAACTCGGATTGGAACAATTTTGATATCGTTGGAAAGATAATAAAATGTACTTTCTTATTACTTTGGTTTTAAGATCGTTGGCCGATTTAATTAAGTCGGGATTTTTGAAATTGTGTCGTTTTATCGACTTTTATTTGTTAATTGTGTGTAACTATTATTGGCAATGTATGCATGTTAAAATATGGACTAGGCAGGGTGAGGATTATTACCAAAACTGTGTCAGAAGTGTGAATGTTCCGTGTGTAGCAACGCTCGTGCATGAAAGGCCGAGGCGTATGCATTTCTGTTTATCAATAACCACAGTTGTGCGGTGTAGTTCATGAGACTCGAGCACCTCCTCTGAACGTTATACACAACTACTTGGCAGGTTTG
The DNA here is from genome assembly GCA_022829125.1 of Lathyrus tuberosus. Classification (NCBI taxonomy): domain Eukaryota; kingdom Viridiplantae; phylum Streptophyta; class Magnoliopsida; order Fabales; family Fabaceae; genus Lathyrus; species Lathyrus tuberosus. The sequence goes on from JALAZF010001082.1 coordinate 191,326, forward strand.
AGTCCCGTGTTAAGTACGGTTGGAGCCTACGGGTAAAGAGACTTGTGACGGTGTACGGGCCGTGAGAAGTGACGGATCACGGTGTACGGACCGGTGATCCCGAATCCAATCGTATGCCAAGTAGCTACAAGGATCCATGACTCGGATCGCCTTCTAGACGTAGAAGGGTACGGGAAAAGGGGATACCTTGGTATTGGTTATTGATATATGAGTTCTTGAGTGTACGGACTCAGAACGTATTTCGGTACTTTGTGAATCCTTGAGTTTACAGGCTCAAGAGGTACTTCGGTACTAGTGTGAGTTTACAGGCTCACCGTGGCGGTTACTTGTGTGTGTGTACTCATGGTCTTTCCCCTTTCCCCTTGGACATGAGTTAGGACTTTGTTAGAACCTTGTAAAGCCGAGAGGACTTTAAGATAGGGAACTCACTGAGATTTGATGTATCTCACCCCACTGTTGTTGTTTACATCACAGGTTCTGCAGGTTTGGCGAAGGGTAAGGACAAGGTTATTTGACTTTCCTTACGGATCGTGGTTTTGTGATGGCATGGCTTCCGCTATGGCGTTATGTTTTGAGATCATTGTTTTGATCTAGTTCTTAGTTTTTATCATTTTGGAACATCTTGTATATGTAATGCCTTAGACTTTTAGTTCTTTTGTATTAGAGGCATTTATATATATAATGTGTTAACTAGGAACTTATTATGTTTCAGTACCAAAAGTGAAACTCATGTATAATATATGATTTGATGCATGTATTATTATATGGTCTTTACAGTTGGTATTAGAGCAGGTCGTATCCTCGACCTAGCCATGAAATAGAATAAGTGTTTCTTTCCGTTTCATATGCGGCGTGTCGCCATGGGTCTTGTCTGTTATATTTATGGTATTGAGTCTGATCAACTTAATCCTATTGATATGGAATTCAGGAACATGGCTGATAGACGCAGAAACAATCGTGGAAGACCAAGGACTACTCCAGCTGGGACAGTTCCACAGGGTGATGAAGGGAATGCCCCGTTGTACCAATTTATGCAGCAGATGCAGCAGCAACAGAATCAGTTCATGCAAGGAATGATGCAACAAATGGCTGATGGTCTGCATCCTCCAGTGGTTGTTCCGGAAGTTACAGGAGGAACCTACAGGGAATTTGTTCGTATGAGTCCTCCGGAGTTTCAAGGAGGGCTAGATCCGGTGAAGGCACACGAATGGATAACAGAAATGGAACGGATTTTTCTGATAGTTCATTGTAGTGAGGAGAATAAAGTGGTCTTTGCTTCTCACTGGTTGAAGGGTCCTGCCATGAGGTGGTGGGAGAGCGCTTCAGCCTTGATGACAACTCAGGAAGTGCCGAAAGTGTGGGAACAGTTTAAGGTAATCTTTATGGAGAAATATTTTCCGAGTTCTTTAAGGTCTCAAAAGGAGTTTGAGTTCCAACAGTTGAGACAGGGAAATTTATCAGTGGCTTCTTATGCGGAACAATTTGAGATCATGGCTGACTATTCTAGACAGGCCATGTATGCTCCTGATGAGAGGTGGAAGATAGATCAGTTTCTGTTTGGGTTAAGGGCTGAGATTTCACACAGCGTGTCTCAACGGGAATTTGCTACTTATGCTGAAATGTTAAGACAATGTTATGTGGCAGAAAATAGCTTGAGAAAGATACAAATGGAGGTGGATTCGAACAGGGTAACTCAAGGTGACCGTGGAAGGTCGAATCAACAGTTTAGGCAAAGGCAACAGTCTTCCAAAGGGAAGCAAGTACAGGGCTCTAGAACTAGTGTGCCTCCGGTATGTCGCACTTGTGGGAGGAGTCATTTTGGTAGGTGCTATTTGGATGGGATACGGTGTTATCAGTGTAACAAGATGGGTCATGTAGCGAGAGATTGTCCTCAGAGTAGGAATCAGGCACAAGGGAAGACTACGGGTCGAGTATATACTCTGGATGCAAGGAAGGCCAAGGGTGATAATTCCTTGATTGCGGGTACGTGTTTTGTTAATGGTCAACCTTGTTTTGTTTTATTTGACTGTGGGGCTACACATTCTTTTGTGTCTTTAAGATGCGTGAAGCGACTTGGGTTGCAAACTATTCCTTTATTTCCTCCTATGGTGGTTACTACTGCCATGGACGAAATGGTTGAAACACCACTGATGTGTGAAAATTGTGTGTTGTCGGTGAACGAAAGAGTCTTCCAGTTTGATCTTATTTGTCTGCCGCTCAAGAAAGTGGATGTTGTTCTGGGAATGGACTGGCTTTCAGCTAATTCGGTTTTTATCGGTTGTGAGGAGAAGCTAATTATTATTCCAGCTGCTGAGGCTACTCCGAAAGATGTATTATCAACGATTTTAGAAGGTACGGTGGGAATGCTAAATTTCTTGTTTAAGAAAGAGAAATCTGTTTTAATGGTTCTTACTAAGGAAGGAAGTAGTGAACAGCAAGTTCTAAGTATTCCAATAGTGTGTGAATTTCCTGAAGTGTTTCCTGAGGATGTTTCTTCTCTTCCTCCGGAGAGAGAAGTTGAGTTCTCTATTGACCTGATACCGGGAACGGCTCCTATATCCGTTTCTCCGTATCGGATGGCACCGCTTAAATTAAGAGAATTAAAGGACCAATTGGAGGACTTGATGTCTAAGCATTTTGTTAGGCCTAGTGTTTCACCGTGGGGAGCTCCAGTGTTATTGGTAAAGAAGAAAGATGGGGGAATGCGTTTGTGCATTGATTATCGTAAGTTGAATAAAGTCACCATTAAGAATAAGTATCCCTTACCAAGGATAGACGACTTGTTAGATCAGTTGAAAGGAGCCGGTTTGTTCTCGAAGATTGATTTACGGTCGGGTTATCATCAGATTCGAGTGAAGAGTTCCGATGTGCCAAAGACTGCATTTAGGACACGTTACGGTCATTACGAATTCTTAGTGATGCCTTTCGGTGTGACTAATGCTCCAGCTGTTTTCATGGATTACATGAATCGAATATTTCAGGCTTACTTGGACCAATTTGTGGTAATCTTTATTGACGATATCCTTATTTATTCTCGTACTCCTCAAGAGCACGGAGAACATCTGAGGTTTGTCTTATCGGTCTTGCAAGAGAAGCAATTGTTTGCTAAGTTGAGCAAGTGTGAGTTTTGGATGTCGGAAGTTAATTTTCTTGGACATGTGATATCTCGAGGCGGTGTGGCAGTGGATCCTTCGAAGGTAGAAGCAGTGATTAATTGGGAGAGACCGAGAAATGTTTCAGAAGTTAGAAGTTTCTTGGGATTGGCCGGTTACTATAGAAGGTTTATCAAGGGCTTTTCTCAATTGGCCTTGCCAATGACGAAACTTACTCGGAAGGAAAGTTTGACGAGTGCTCCAGTATTAATTATTCCTGATCCTAACAACTCTTATGAAGTATTCTGTGATGCTTCTAAGAGGGGATTAGGGGGTGTTCTGATGCAAGGCGGTCAAGTAGTAGCTTATGCTTCTCGACAGTTGAAAGTTCATGAGAAGAATTATCCAACTCATGATTTAGAACTAGCTGCAGTGGTGTTTGCACCGAAGGTGTGGCGTCATTATTTGTATGGTGTACGTTTTGAAATGTTCAGTGACCACAAAAGTTTGAAGTATTTGTTTGACCAAAAGGAGTTGAATATGCGACAAAGAAGGTGGATGGAGTACTTAAAGGATTATGACTTAGAATTGAAGTATCATCCAGGAAAGGCAAATAAAGTAGTTGATGCTTTAAGTCGGAAAATGGTTCATAGTGCCGAATTGATGATTTTGGAGTATTCGTTGTTGGAAAAGTTTAGAGATCTTAATCTCCAGTTGTGTGGACTCCGAATGGTGTAATTATGGGAAATTTGAATGTCAATTCTACTTTAAGAGTTGAGATTCAACAAGAACAAATTTTAGAGGAAGAGTTACAAGAGCTGCTACTTCAACCGGGTTTTTCATGAGCAACAGATGGGATTGTTCTGTTTAATCAACGGATTTGTGTTCCGAAGGATGAGGTATTGAAAAGGAAGATTTTAGACGAAGCTCATAAAGGTACTTTTACGATACATCCTGGTTCTTCGAAGATGTATCAAGACTTAAAGAGAGATTATTGGTGGTCCGGGATGAAAAAGGATATAGCGGTATATGTGTCAGAATGTGCGGTGTGCCAACAGGTGAAGATTGAACACCAAGGACCGGGCAGTCTGTTACGACCTTTGGATATTCCAGTTTGGAAGTGGGATAGTATTTCTATGGACTTTGCAGTGTGTTTACCCCGTACACAAGGAGGTTATGATTCTATTTGGGTGATTGTAGATCGACTAACGAAATCTGCGCATTTCTTAGCCGTGAAGACTACTTACAAGGCAAGTCATCTTGCAAGGTTGTTTATTGCTGAGATTGTGAGATTGCACGGTATTCCTTCTAATATTGTGTCTGATAAAGATCCGAAGTTTACTTCGAGATTTTGGAAGGTGTTCCAATAAGCTATGGGTACGAATTTGCGTTTGAGCACGTCGAATCATCCTCAGACGGATGGTCAGACTGAGCGAACAATACAAACGATGGAAGATATGTTAAGAGCTTGTGTGCTAGAGAGTAGAGGGAATTGGAAGGAACTTTTACCGTTAATTGAGTTTTCCTATAACAATAGTTACCATGCGAGTATCGGTATGGCTCCTTACGAAGCATTGTATGGGAGGAAATGTAGAACACCTTTGTGTTGGACTGAAATTGGCGAAGATAGAATTTTGGGACCCGAAATTTTTCAAGAGACTACGGAAAAGATTCGAATGATCCGTGAGAAAGTTAAACAAGCACAAGATCGTCAAAAGAGTTATGCGGACAATCGTAGGAGACCTTTGGAATTTGAGGAAGGTGACCATGTATTTCTGAAAGTTACTCTGAGATTGAGATTGAAAGGACCGTTTAAGTCACGCAAATTAAGTCCGAGATACGTGGGACTGTATCAGCTTTTAGAAAGGATTGGTGAAGTTCCTTACAGATTAGCCCTACCACCCTCTCTATCTGAAATGCATGTTGTCTTCCACGTATCTCAGTTCCGTAAGTTTATTCCTGATCCTCTTCAGCCAATTCTACCAGAATCTGTGGAAATAGAAGCGGATTTGACTTTTGAACCGCAACTGAGTTGTATCGTGGGAAGAGAAACAAAAGTGTTAAGGAACAAAGATATTCCACTGGTTAAGGTGCAATGGGATATGACGCATCCGGGTGATGCTACTTGGGAACAAGAGTCGGAAATGCGAGATTCTTATCCGCATCTATTCAGGTAATCTTTTAAATTCGAGGACGAATACTATTTAAGGGGGGGAGGATGTAATACCCCGTAAATTATAAACGCTCTGGATAATATTATTATGATCAATTGGGTTCCGGTGTACTATGAGTAATTATTGGATAAAATAATTAGAGTAAACTGACGAACTCAGAGTTGATTAAATTAATAGTATTTAACTTTGAGTTTTTATTAATTGGTGCATTTGAGCTAATTTGGACTTTTAGTAGTATTACCAATTAATGTTCCTATGCCAATTTTCTTTTCTTTTCCTTTATTTGATAAAAGATAGAAACTTGGAGAAAGAAAAGTGAAAGGAAAGGAAAAGTGAAGAGAAGGAAAAGGAGAGGAAAATTCTCAAGAAGCTCAAGATCACCAACCATCATCAACTCTTCATCTCAGCTTCATCATCCTCATCTTGTTGTCCAGGTGGGTTCTAGTTAGACACATTAGTGTAGAGTTTTATTGAGTTTTAGAGTTAGATTGGATATTATGAGAATTGGGTAATATTGCAAAAATCGTGAATCTAACTGATGAAATTCATTATAAACTGTGTTTAATACTTGTTGCTATGTAGTAGAACATGTTTTGGTAAGATTTGGAAGTGTTTGATTTGAGAAAAATGGATTTTTGAGGTTGAATTGAGAGAACCCGTAGCAGAAAATTATGCAAGAAATTCTGGAAATTTCGCTGCCCATACGCGTATCAGGCATGGCAATACGCGTATGGGGCATGGGCATTACGTGTACGGCAAGGGCAATACGCGTAATGGTTTTTAGTGGAAAATGTTGAGAAAATCAGTCTCTGCCCATACACGTATGGATTTGGGTAATACGCGTATGGCTGGGCGAGCCAGCTGGGCAGCACGCACATGGCGTAGGGCAATACACGTACGTCTAGGAGAATTGCAGAATTCTGCTGTTGTGTTTATTTTTTTGTTCTTTCGCTTTCAATGCCGTAACTTTTTGTCCGTAACTCGGATTGGAACATTTTTGGTATCGTTAGAAAGATAATAAAATGTGCTTTCTTATTACAATGGTTTTAAGATTGTCGGCCGATTTAATTATGTCAGGATTTTTGGAATAGTGTCATTTTGTCGACTCTTTATCATTTAATGGTGTGAAATTGTTGTTGAATATGTATGCATGTTAAAATACGGAATAGGTAGAGTGAGGAACTTTACCATAAACAATGTCGGAAGTGTGAATTGTCATAGTGACAATGCTCGCGCATGAAAGGCCGAGGCGTGTGTCTAATAATCATAACCAATTTTATCTTGCGGTGTAGGTTCATGAGACTCGAGCACCTCGTTTGAAACGTATGCATAATTACTTGGCAAGTTTGATTCCCGTGTATAGTACGAATGGAGCCTACGGGTAAAGAGACTTGTGATGGTTAACAGGCCATGAGAAGTGACGGTTCACGGGTAACACGCCGATAATCTCGAATCCATTTTGTATGCCAAGTAACTTCAAGGATCCATGACTCGGGTCGTCTTCTAGACGTAGAAGTGGACGGGAAAAAGGGATGCCTTGGTATGGTTATTAATTAGTGAGTTCTTGAGTTAACAGGCTCAGGAAGTACTTTGGTACTAGTGTGAGTTAACAGGCTCACGAGTGTGGATACTTTTGTGTGTGTACTCATAGTCACTCCCCTTTCCCTTTGACATGAGCTAGGTTTGTTTAGAACCTTGTAAAGCCGAGAGGACTTTAAGATAGCGAACTCACTGAGATTTGATGTATCTCACCCCACTGTTGTTGTTTACATCACAGGTACTGCAGGTTCCGCGAAGGGTAAGGATAAGGCCGTATGATTATCCTTACTTGTTAGATGGATTTGCTTCCGCTGTGGATTTTTTGAGATCATTATTTGATCTAGTTCTTAGTAGTTGTCTTTTGAACATCTTGTAAATATACTATGCCGTAGTTTTTTTGTATTAGGCTTTTTGGGCATGTATATGTATAATATTTTTACTACGAACTTATTGTATATTTCAATACGAAAAGTGAAATTCATGTATATATATATGTGGGCTTTACAAGTATTAAATATATATATATGTTATAAGAAAAAGAAAGAAAAGTGGGTAAGAAGAAGAAAGTGGGAGAAAGAAGAGAAAGAGGAAAACAGAGGAAAAAGTGAAAAGGGAGAAGAAGAAGAAGACTCATGGATCATCTTCACTATTCATCATCTTCTTCAAACTCCTCTTCGTTTATCAGGTGGGTTCTAGTTAGACACTCTAAGTTCTAGAAATATATGTTTAGAACTTAGGTTAGAGTTGGGGAGAAATGATGAAATTGATAGAATCAATGTTCAAACGGATAAAACGGGAATTAAATTGAGTAATATAATCGGGTTGTATATAGGAATACTTGTTGATTATGTTGGAACATGTTTTGGTTGTTGGGTATGTTGGATTGAGTTTGAATCAAATGGGTTTGGTTGAAAAACCTAAACTTTTTCTATTTGATAAATTGGTATTAATTTTGAAATCATGGTGGATGGCCTTTTAATTTGGAAAATATCATAGTATGTCGAATTCTGAGACCGGGGCTTTTTACGGAATCGAAATCGGAGGTCCGGAAGGCATTTAACGGTCAAAAACTGAGTTTTTAGCAAATTCTGCGCATCATGCGCTAATCCCCTGCAACTGTGCGTCGACTCATGATTCTATGCGCTGACCCCCCAGGATCATGCCTAGGCGCATGGTCACAGAATTTTCCAAAATGTCAGATTTTGTTTTCTTCATAACTTTTGAACCGTAAGTCCGTTTTGACCCCCGTTCGAAGCGTTGGAAAGCTAATTTTATGCTCTTTGTGATGGTAAGGTAGAAACATAGTTATATGCTATGGTTTGATAAGAAAAATATGGAAAAGTAATGCATGTGTGAATAGGGTAGTTCTTGTTTCCACCAAAACTCAAGAATCGGGAATCTGATTGATACGAGTCCAAAGCCTTTGGATAAATGATCCAATAAGGTAGTGAATGGTATGAGAGACCATGATTTAACCAAGGATGCTTGGTAGAGAATAGGATTGGCTTGTGTGCCTTAAAATATGTGTTAAACTACTATGTGAAAAGTGATGTTTTATGTGATGTGTGATTATATGTGGTTAATTGTAATATTTGTGTTATGCCATGTCTATCTAATTGTGAATTGGGAATGAAAGAAATATGCATGTTAAAATGAATTAGGAAGAGTGAGGAAACGTTACCCCCAAAACAAATGGCATAGTTAAGATTGTTATAATTCTAGGTTGTGAATAGAATTATGATAGAAACTCTGGATGGCGATGCTCGTGCATTCATTGACGAGTTCTGGCCTGGAGTAGATAACCTAGATGGCAAGGCTCGGGCACCTGATGTAGGAAGGTACATCCGTGACGAGATTGGCCTGGAGAAGAGTGAGACACTAGTATGGAACATGTGTGTAAACTTTGTGGTTTTGTGAAAGGCAAGAGAGGCCTTAAGGCTAATGTGGCCTTGTGATTGTCGAATACAATCACATTGTGTATATGATCACGTAATCGTAACCATTTATCTTGAGGTGTAGTTTCATGAGACTCGAGCTCCTCCTCTGAAACATATGCACAATTACTTGGCAGGTTTGATTCCCGCGTGTAGTACGAATGGAGTCTACGGGTAAAGAGACTTGTGACGGTGTACGGGCCGTGAGAAGTGACGGATCACGGTGTACGGGCCGATGATCCTGAATCCATTTCGTATGCCAAGTAACTACAAGGATCCATGACTCGGGTCGTCTTCTATACGTAGAAGCGGACGGGGAAAAGGGTATACCTTGGTAAGGTTATCGATTCGTAAGGAATCTTGAGTTAACAGGCTCAGGACGTAATTCCTTTAGTGATTTTATGAGTTAACAGACTCATGGCATGTTTCCATACATAGCATTACAGTTGGTATCGGAGCAGGTTGTATTCTCGACCTAGCCTTGAAACATCATAAGTAAATATATTCCTGCCTCTTAAGTGTGTCTTGCCAGCATGAAACTTAATATCATACTATGTAGTGTTGGGCCTAATCACCCTAATGCTATGTATGTGATAGGTAGAATCATGGTTGAGCGACCATGAGGATTCCGAAGTGTTGTCGAAACTGGTGTTGTGAGGGAAGGCTCAAGCCAAGAGTTTGTAGTGAGGAGTTTTTTTCAGCTCAGTTGAGATCTTAGTGGAAGTTGTGATTTGGGTGGCATAGAATTAAAGGAGTAGTGTATTGTTCAAGCAATCCTTTGGAATGGATGGAGTCTGAAAGTTAAGGATCTCTATTGGACGATTGGTCAGGGTATCAAGGAATGTGTAAAATCGCTAGTAGAGATGGATTGGCCACTAGTGCGGATAAGGATTTCAAGTATTCCCATCCCGTGGAAAGGAAAAGTTGTTTTGTGGAACGTGTGACGTAAGGTCCGGAAGTGAGATAGTTCTTGGTGTTTCAGTTTCTAAGGTCGTTATGGTATCTTGAATAGACGAGAGTACCTTAGGGAACGTGTACGGAATAATATCTTCTGACTGGTTAAAAGTTGAGAGTTAAGGACGTTCGACTTTTATGGGAACCTAGAGTGGTGAAGAAGTGTGTGAAGGAACACAAGGATATGTTTACATGCTTCAAGTGGAACAAGTGTGCTCCGGATGAAGAGTATGAGATGAATTGCGTATATTCCGTTATGTAGGGATATTAAGTTCGAGATATTACATCGGGATTTTTGGTATTCGATGAGAGACCAATTTGGAATTTGGAAATGTTAAATTACCCGAGGAACAGTATAAGGTATTGTGTTGGAGAAAGAATGAACTTTATGTAGTAACGGAAAGTGTGGTGATACAGACTGGAAGAAGTTGTATTAAGAAACAGAGTAAGTATCTTGGATTTAAGGGAATCTTAGTAAGATGGTTTTATATTTGGACCTAAGAGGATTGCAATGGAGGGCGAAGTAAACGCGGTGTGGAAACAGTATCAACGGGATGTATTTTGGACGAGTGTGCTATAGAGTTATTAAGATATTGATGAACCTATAATTAAGGAAGTGTAATTACGGATGGTTCACCCATGAGAACCCTATTAGTATAACGGGGAATGAGAAAGTTACACCTTGGTATTAAGAGCAGGCATAGTGGTAGCACCGTGGTCACAAGTGTACGTAATGGATTCTTGCTCTTGAGACAAGTGTGAAGGGACGTACCTTGTGGAACAGTGAATATTGTATTTTAAGAAGTAAGATTATGGTAAAATAAAGAGAAGCAAATTAGGGCTTATTACGGAATAAGTGTAAATCATGGAACGATTTATACCGGAAGGGTTTGGTAAATAGTTGATAAGAATTATTGGTTGCGAATCTTCCATTAAGTAATTTGCTGTAAGTGGGATGTGTAATGGATATTGAAGGGTAAGAAATCTCGGTTAATGTTTACGAAGTGATGGAAAGGTTCTTCAAGGGGATGCATTGCCCCGATTTACTTTCAAGTATAGAGAAACTCCTGTATTTGTGAATGATTGGAATATTCGGAATCTACCTTTTGTTGGACTAAGAACGTTGTTGTTCTAATTCTCTCCAAGGAAATTCAAGTGAGAGAATAAGGTGGTATGCTTGATATGAGATGTCCATCGCTTTTGTGGTATCGTATTATGGTTATGTGTTGAGTTTTGCTTATGGACGAATCAAGTATGAGTGTGGTAAGAACCTTAGAATGTCGTCATTATTGACTCCCCTCTAGTGCAATTGTTTGAGCAGAAAAATGGACTATTTCACTGAAGTTTGTCATGTGACCGCGTCAGAATTTGGAAATTTGCCTTGTCACTTGGTTGGAGAGTGTCGTCGGAATGTTTTAACTTTGTTTGGTATTACCTTGAATTTATCATTGTTGGTGAGTGTTATACAAGTTAAGAGCCACGAGTTGAGAATGATATTGTGGGTTAGAACAAGACGGATTGTTGGTTGAGTAGGGATGGCTTTGAATTAAGAAGAAACTGGTTTTTGTTTCTGCGGTAGTGTTAACTGATTAACGTTATGCGGTTAACCGATTAACACGTGCAAGAATGGTATTTTGTGCTGAACTTTGAGAAGTTAATCGATTAACCTCAGACAGGTAATCGATTAACGTGTGTGTAAATTGTGAAATCCTTTAGGAACCACCATCTGTGTTTTGTTACCTTATGTTGCTCCGAGTGGAGAGTATTGTGTGAATGGAAAACAGGATGGTAAGTAAATGAAAGACAGATTTGTGTTTTGAAATCAGAACTGTGTTGAGTATGAGGAAGTCTTAAGTGTATTATTGTCGTTACTGTTGAGAACTGCAAGGACGAAGTTGGAAAATACTCACGAAGTGTTGACCTCGCAAGGAATGTGTTGGTGTTGGGAGATATAAGCGGCTGGTCGGAGCTAGCAATTGTTACCTCCGTGGGTTCATGGTATTGGATATAGGCTCCGTGAGAGTGGTACAAGTTGTGTGAAATTGTATTTTTACCACGAGGGTGAAATTTGAAAGTTATCTTTCAAGTACGAGTAAGAATTGAACGTTCCGAGGTCAAGCATATAACTTGGACCTTATGTGGAACAGGACGATTAAGAGAAGTGGATTCAATTGAGAAGCGTGGCACGTCCTTTGAGGGTGTGTGTACGTGTAGAGTGTTGTAGGTGAATTGGTGAGTAGTGTGGAAACTCACAATTTCGCCTTGGATGGTTTAAGTTTTGATAAGTGGTGACTCGTATGTGATTGTAGTTCTATGTTGGTGTTACGTTGTTATTTGGTTGAGATATCGCATCAACAAGGAACCTTGAGTAAGTCGGAAAAACCCGTAAGAAGAATTGTTATGGAATGTAGTAACAAGAAACGAAAGTTGTTAAGCTACTTTTGGATGAATTATTCGAATTTTGAATGAATTTGGAGTTGTTATGTTATGATTGCGACAGTGTAACTCCTGTACTTTATCGTCTAGAAAGTTTTGAACTGATGTTAAGATATTGTGTGTTGGTAGAGAAATTGTTCTACCATAGGACGTCAGTAAGTTCCTGGTACCGTTGGTTAGTAAGGACCCCAGTGGATAAGGGTGATTCTCTGCAGACTGTTAACTACTTCGTAGTGCTTAAGAAATCGTGGTATTTCACTGTTAGAATTTGGATTGCACAGTGGAGGGTGACAGATGAAAGAGTTCAGTCAGACTAAGAAGGATTAGAATGATTAATACTTGTAAGTATGGAAATAAGAAGATCTTGTTCTAAGCGTATTACTTTTGGTGTGACACGAAAGAAAGGAAATATCAGATTTAATGAGTACCGTGTACAGCATCAGACCAGAGGGAACTGGTAAAGAAGTCGTTGACTAGTTATAAAGTGGTTTGAACGTTAAAGGATTCATGAAGTGATAGTTCTCGGTAATTGCATGAAGTTAAGAAATCACTGAATTACATCGTGAAGATGTGTCGAGTGTTGTTGTCCTAAACCAAGATAAGGTGTTACGATTTTGTTTGTAACTCAGTAGAGGATATGGAATGGTACATTCTTTCTGGAGATAGAATACGACCAAGTGTTTCGTATGGATCAACAGATGAATTACGGAAGAAGCAAAGTTAGAAGTTAACTCGATATTGGAATAAGAGTATGTCTAAGGACGTGGAGTTTTATGAATTTAGAAAACAAGGATTTGGATTTGTGAAATCAAGTTGGAATTGGAATACGTTAGATTTTTAACAGAAGGTTTAACGGGAGTAAAGTTGAGTGTGAATCTAAGACCTGGATGCAAGTTGTGGTTATTGTCGAATAGAGATATTCGGGGCAAATTTCAATTTAAGGGGGGGAGAGTGTAATACCCCATATTATTTAAATGCTCAATTGGATATCAGATGAGATCAGATGAGTATCTATGTGCTCTATCTTTGATTAATTGGATTAATGGAATCCTCTAAGTACTTTAAGTATTATCAATTGGGATCAATAGAGCAACTAATGAACTCTGAAGAGATCAATTATTTTATTAAACAGACGGATTAATATTTACTAATTCAAGAAAGTATTTTAAGGTAACTCTAATAATTGATCAATTGGTGTGAGACGATAAAATATCAATTGGAGATATTTTACTCTATTGGATTATATTATATAATAATAGTATTATATATATATATATATATATATATATATATGTTATAAGAAAGAGAAAGAAAAATGGGTAAGAAGAAGAAAGTGGGAGAAAGAAGAGAAAGAGGAAAACAGAGGAAAAAGTGAAAAGGGAGAAGAAGAAGAAAACTCACGGTTCATCTTCACTATTCATCATCTTCTTCAAACTCCTCTTCGTTTATCAGGTGGGTTCTAGTTAGACACTCTAAGTTCTAGAAATATATGTTTAGAACTTAGGTTAGAGTTGGGGAGAAATGATGAAATTGATAGAATCAATGTTCTAACGGATAAAACGGGAATTAAACTGAGTAATATAATCGGGTTGTATGTAGGAATACTTGTTGATTATGTTGGAACATGTTTTGGTTGTTAGGTATGTTGGATTGAGTTTGAATCAAATGGGTTTGGTTGAAAACCCTAAACTTTTTCTATTTGATAAATTGGTATTAATTTTGAAATCATGTTGGATGGCCTTTTAATTGGGAAAATATCATAGTATGTCGAATTCTGAGACCGGGGCTTTTTACGGAATCGAAATTGGAGGTTCGGAAGGCATTTAACGGTCAAAAACTGAGTTTTTAGCAAATTCTGCGCATCATGCGCTAACCCCCTGCAACTGTGCGTCGACTCATGATTCTATGCGCTGACCCAGGAGAAATTTTAAGGGTTATGCGCTGACCCCCCAGGATCATGCGTCGGCGCATGGTCACAGAATTTTCCAAAATGCCAGATTTGTTTTCTTCATAACTTTTGAACCGTAAGTCCGTTTTGACCCCCGTTCGAAGCGTTGGAAAGCTAATTTTATGATCTTTGTGATGGTAAGGTAGAAACTTAGTTATATGCTATGGTTTGATAAGAAACATAGTGAATGGTATGAGAGACCATGATTTAACCAAGGATGCTTGGTAGAGAATAGGATTGGCTTGTGTGCCTTAATATATGTGTTAAACTACTATGTGAAAAGTGATGTTTTATGTGATGTGTAATTATGTGTTTAATTGTAATATTTGTGTTATGCCATGTCTATCTAATTGTGATTTGGGAATGAAAGAAATATGCATGTTAAAATGAATTAGGAAGAGTGAGGAAACGTTACCTCCAAACAAATGGCATAGTTAAGATTGTTATAATTCTAGGTTGTGAATAAAATTGTGATAGAAACTCTGGATAGCGACGCTCGTGCATTCAATGACGAGTTCTGGCCTGGAGTAGATAACCTAGATGGCAAGGCTCGAGCACCTGATGTAGGAAGGTACATCCGTGACGAGATTGGCCTGGAGAAGAGTGAGACACTAGTATGGAACATGTGTGTAACCTTTCTGGTTTTGTGAAAGACAAGAGAGGCCTTAAGGCTAATGTGGCCTTGTGATTGTCGAATACAATCACGTTGTGTATATGATCACTTAATCGTAATCATTTATCTTGAGGTGTAGTTTCATGAGACTCGAGCTCCTCCTCTGAAACGTACGCATAATTACTTGGCAGGTTTGATTCCCGCGTGTAGTACGAATGGAGCCTACGGGTAAAGAGACTTGTGACGGTGTACGGGCCGTGAGAAGTGACGGATCACGGTGTACGGGCCGATGATCCTGAATCCATTTCGTATGCCAAGTAACTACAAGGATCCATGACTCGGGTCGTCTTCTAGACATAGAAGCGGACAGGAAAAGGGGATGCCTTGGTAAGGTTATCGATTCATACGGAATCTTGAGTTAACAGGCTCAGGACGTAATTCCTTCAGTGATTTTATGAGTTAACAGACTCATGGCATGTTTCCATATAGTGTGAGATTGTGAATTTGTGTACTCAAGGTCATTTCCCTTCCCCTTGACTTGAGTTAGGATTGATAGAACCCTGTAAAGCCGAGAGGATCTATAAGATAGGGAACTCACTGAGATTTGATGTATCTCACCCCACTATAGTTGCTTTATTTCAGGTGTGGTTTGCAGGTTTGATTTACAAGTGGAAGCTATGCTTGGATGATTCAAGAGGAGCTTAGTTGAGCTTATTTTCGCTGTGTAATCTTTTGTTGTATACAATTGAGGATATTGTATATTATTCTTAGAGTTTTATTTTTGGCTAATTTCCATGACTTGTGCCATGTGTTGTAGTTATGTTTTAGTAATGGACAAGTATGTGAATTATGCCATTAGGCACTTTTGATGTGTCAGTACCAAATAAAAACACTTGTATGGTATTATTCTAGATAAATATTATACAGGGCGTTACAATAAAATTGAAAAAACTTAAATTAAGCATGGATGGAAAGACTTTATATTTAAAATTCATAACATTGTCCTTATGTAGAAAGTATATTTTAAAAAATATTTTAAAAGGGAAATACTTAATTTTTCATTAGGAGATAAAACATGTGGGTGTATTGTTACGAATCGTGCTTTAACTTTTCATATTCTCTATTAATTTAAAAATTTCAAAATAACTATAAATATAATCTAAACAGAGTCTCATATCGGTCCTATTTATTTTCCTTCAGTGTGCAATAATAAAAACTTATTCAGTTTCTTAATGTTGATACATCTATTGTTGATGATTAAATGTTATTATATTTATAATGAAATAAATTTTAATATGAAAAATTATTAAGGTAAAATCTAAATAATATTCAAATCAATCGTAGATCTTTTATATTGTAACATCCCTGAAATTGAAAAGCAACTTAATAACCATTTTAAGTTTTATAGTTGAAAATTATATGATTTATTATAGAAAATTATTATATATTAAATGTATTAATACTTTTTCATTTAAGATATGCATGTTAGTTCATTTTTAAAATGATATTAGGAAAGGTTCTATTAAGGTAACGATGAGACACACATTCACATATAGTTTGTGTTATGTTTTATTTTACTTTGTTCTTGGAGATGAATGGTGTAACACCCATATATAAAATTCATACAACAAAGCATAAATAGTATATATGAATCCAAGTGTTTGGTACTGAAACACTATAAGTTCCTAGTTAACCCATTATGAATATTACATGCCCCAAAATACAACAACTAAATGTTCTAAAGGCAAAATATACATAAGAAGTTCAAAAGATAAAAACTAAGAGATCAATCAATGATCTCAAAATAAACTCCACTACGGAAGCTAGCCATCAACAAGTAAAAACGAGATCACACGATCTTATCCTTTCCCTTCTCCGAACCTGAAGCACCTGAAATTTTTCAACAACGTGGGGTGAGATACATCAAATCTCAGTGAGTTCCCTATCTTATGGATTCTCTCGGATTATTCATGGTTCTAACAATCCTAACCCAAGTCCGGGGAAAGGGAAGGACCCTTGAGTTCACACTTTAATCTCACACTATATGGAAACATGACATTAGTTCATTAACTCATCACATCATTAATCGATAACCGGTACCAAGGTATCTCTTCTTCCCGTCAGCTTCTACGTCTAGAAGGCGACCCGAGTCATAGATCATTGTAGTTACTTGGCATACGAATTGGATTCGGGATCACCGGCCTGTTAACCGTGAACCGTGACTTCTCATGGCCTGTTAACCATCACAAGTCTCTACCCAATGCATATGCTCCAATCGTACTACACGTAGGGAAGCAAACCTACCAAGTAATCCTTCCTGCACTTCAGAGGAGCTCGAGACTCATGAAGGCCTTTCAAGGGGAACTCAAATAAAATGGTTACGATTACATGATCCCACAACAAAATAATGTGTTCGACAATACCTAGGCCATAATGCCTCAAGGCCTTTCTTGTCCTTCAACCCACAAAGTTAACCTCATATCCCATACTAGTGTTCCACTCTCGACTAGGCCCATACCGGCAAGGATGCACTTTCTTACAACACGTGCCCAAGTATTGCCTTCTAGAGTTGTCTACCATTCCTAGTTCTTCCTAGGTTTTCTTATTGTCAAGGTTGATGTTTTCCTCACTCTTCCTATTTCATTTTACATTAACATGCATATTCACTCACAACATGTTAAACAATAATAGGATATGCAAAAACACATCACAATTGCATAATAGAATAACATACCACAATTTAAACATAATCATATCACTTTTGAACTTTCCCGACATATATCAACTTCATTGCATAGAATATTTCCTCGGATTTACATCGATATAAAGAATGATCGAATCCGATAAACAAATCAACAGTTATGAATTTTTTCCCTAAAAAGTATAAAATTCCAACTCCCAGGTCGCGCTCAGCGCGCACCTGTCCGCGCTCAGCGCGCACTCCCTGTCTCGAGGGCTTGCAGAAATTCAGAACCGCGCTCAGCGGGCTCCTGCGCACTCAGCGCGCTCTGCGAAACTCCGAAAAATACCTGCTATAACAGTTCAAAACCAATCCCTCTACACCCTCAATACCAATTCAACAACCAATTAGAGGCATATTCAACATGTTTCTCACATAGTTTCATCATCAAACTTCACAACCAAGTTTTTGAACAAAATCACAAATTCTACATAAACCTAAAATTTCTCATCAAACCAAAATCAACCAAAACATCAAAACAAGCATCAATATATGTTTCTATAAACGTATTGATCATTCCTTTCAATTTATATCGAAATCCTACCGTTAGAACATCGATTTCTACATTCTAACCCTAAAACTCATATTATCCAAAACCTAAAAGAAATGAGGTTTCTTTCTAGAACCCACCTTGGATAGATTGATGAAAA
Source organism: Lathyrus tuberosus (assembly GCA_022829125.1). Taxonomy (NCBI): domain Eukaryota; kingdom Viridiplantae; phylum Streptophyta; class Magnoliopsida; order Fabales; family Fabaceae; genus Lathyrus; species Lathyrus tuberosus. Next base: position 209,406 of record JALAZF010001082.1, read on the forward strand.
TGATGAAGATGAGATGATTGGGCAAGGATGGGATGTATGGATGATGATTTGCTCTTGGATTTTCTTCAAATTCCTCTTTCTCCACTTTTCTCCTTCCTTTCCTCTTCTTTCCTCTTTCTTACTATCTTTTTCTTTTATGTTTTGAAGTGAAAGGAAAAGAAACATATAGTAACTTAGTATTAGAAATAATACTACTAGATGTCCAAAAAGTCTCTTAAGTCCACAATAATAAAATACCTCAGAGTCAAATAATATTAATTGGATTTATTCTAAGTTCTCAGTTACTCTAATTATTTTATCAAAAAAAAAAATTTCTCGCAGTACACTGGACTCAGTCGATCACAATATACTGTTATCCGGAGAAATAAAATACGGGGTATTACATCCTCCCCCCTCTTAAATAGAAATTCGCCCTCGAACTTTAAAGATTACCTGAACATATGAGGGTAAGCATCTCACATTTCCGATTCGAGTTCCCAAGTTGCATCACTCGGATGCGTTACATCCCACTGTACTTTAATGAGAGAATTGTCCTTGTTCCTCAATACTTTAGTTTCTCGTCCCACAATACGGCTCGGTTGAGGTTCAAACGTCAAATCCGCTTCTATTTCAATAGTATCCGGTAAAACTGGTTGAAGAGGATCGGGAACAAACTTGCGAAGCTGAGATACATGAAAAACATCATGCATTTTCCGAAAGACAAGGCGGTAAGGCCAACCTGTAGGCTACTTCACCAATCCTTTCTAAGATCTGATACGGTCCCACGTATCTCGGGCTTAACCTTGCGTGACTTAAACGGTCCTTTCAATCTCAATCTAGGAGTAACTTTCAAAAACACATGGCCACCTTCTTCAAATTCTAAAGGTCTCCTTCGATTGTCCACATAACTCTTTTGTCGATCTTGTGGTTGCTTAATTTTCTCGCGGATCATTCGAATCTTTTCCGTAGTCTCTTGGATAATTTCGGGTCCTAAGATTCCATCTTCCCTAACTTCCGCCCAACACAAAGGTGTTCTACATTTTCGCCTATACAATGCTTCATACGGAGCCATACCGATACTCGCGTGATAACTATTATTATAGGAAAACTCAATCAACGGTAGAAGTTCTTTCCAATTCCCTTTACTTTCTAGCACACAAGCTCTCAACATATCTTCCATTGTTTGTATTGTCCGCTCAGTCTGACCATCAGTCTGAGGATGATTAGAAGTGCTCAAACGCAACTCCGTTCCCATAGCTTGTTGAAAAACCTTCCAAATCCTTGAAGTAAACTTCGGATCTCTATCTGACACAATATTAGAGGGAATACCATGCAATCTTACAATTTCTGCAAAATAAACAACCGCGCAAGATGACTTGCTTTGAAAGTAGTCTTCACGACCAAGAAATGCGCAGATTTCGTTAGTCGATCCACAATCACCCAAATTGAATCATAACCACCTTGCGTACGGGGCAAACCTATTGCAAAGTCCATAGAAATGCTATCCCATTTCCAAACTGGAATTTCTAAAGGTTGCAACAGACCGCCCGATCTTTGATGTTCAATCTTAACCTGTTGGCACACTGCACACTCTGATACATACATCGCAACATCCTTTTTCATTCCAGACCACCAATAGTCCTTCTTCAAATCCTGATACATCTTCGAAGAACCAGGATGTATTGTAAAAGTACCTTTATGAGCTTCATCCAAAATCTCTCTTCTTAACATTGCATCATTCGGAACACAAATTCTTTGGTCGAACATAATAATTTCGTCGGTAGCCCGAATAAAACCCGGTAGAAGTAACACTTCTTGCAACTTCTCATCCAACATTTGACCTTGTTGAATCTCAACTCTTAAAGTAGAATTGACATTCAAATTTCCCATAATTACACCATCTTGGGTCCACACAAACTGAAGATTAAGATCTCTAAAATTCTCCAACAATGCATACTCCAAAATCATCAATTTCGCGCTATGAACTAATTTCCGACTTAACGCATCTGCTACCTTATTCGCTTTTCCTGGATGATACTTCAATTCTAAATCATAATCTTTTAAGTACTCCATCCATCTTCGTTGTCGCATATTTAACTCCCATTGGTCAAATAAATACTTCGAACTCTTATGATCACTGAACATTTCAAAACGTACACCATACAGATAATGCCGCCACACCTTTAGTGTAAAAACAACCGCTGCCAATTCCAAATCGTGAGTTGGATAATTCTATTCATGAATTTTCAATTGTCGGGAGGCATACGCTACTACTTGACCACTTTGCATCAGAACACCTCCCAATCCCATCTTAGAAGCATCACAAAACACTTCGTAAGAGTTGTTAGGATCAGGAATGATTAACACCGGAGCTGTCGTCAATCTCTCCTTCAACTTCATGAAACTTTGCTCACAACCCGAATCCCACTCAAAAGCAAAATCTTTACGGGTAAGTTTCGTCATTGGTAAAGCCAACTGAGAGAAATCTTTGATGAACCTCCTATAGTAACCTGCTAGCCCTAATAAACTTCTGACTTCTGAAGCATTCCTCGGCCTCTTCCAATTTATCACTGCTTCCACCTTCGACGGATCCACCGCTACACCACCTTGTGATATAACGTGATCAAGAAACTTAACTTCCGCCATCCAAAATTCACACTTACTCAACTTAGCAAAAAGTTGCTTCCCTTGCAACACGGATAAAACAATTCTCAGATGTTCCTCGTGCTCTTGTGAAGTACGAGAATAAATAAGAATATCATCAATGAATATTACAACAAACTGATCAAAGTAAACTTGAAATATACGGTTCATGTAGTCCATAAAAACAGCTGGAGCATCAGTCACACTGAAAGGCATCACTAGAAATTCGTAATGACCGTAACGGGTTCTAAATGCAGTCTTAGGTACATCGAAACTCTTCACTTGGATTTGGTGATAACCCGACCTCAAATCAATCTTCGAGAACATGCAGGATCCTTTCAATTGATCCAAAAGGTCGTATATCCTAGGCAAGGGATACTTGTTCTTAATGGTGACTTTATTCAGCTGACGATAATCGATACACAATCGCAGTCCACCGTCTTTCTTCTTTACTAACAGAACTGGAGCTCCCCACGGTGAGACACTAGGTCTAACAAAATGCTTTGCCATAAGCTCTTCTAATTGATCCTTTAATTCCCTTAACTCCAAAGGTACCATCCGGTACGGAGAAACGGATATAGGAGCCGTTCCCGGTACCAGGTCAATAGAAAATTCCACTTCCCTCTCCGGAGGAAGAGAAGTGACATCCTCGGGGAAAACTTCGGAAAACTCACAGACTATAGGAATGTTCGAAACTTGAAGGTCGCTACTCCTTTCCTTAGTGAGGACCAACATAACTGATTTCTCTTCTTCAAATAAGAAATTTACCATTCCAACCGTACCTTCAAGAATAGTTGCTAAGACATCTTTCGGGGTAGCATCATTAGATGGAATGATGATGAGCTTTTCTTCGCACCCAATAAACACCGAATTAGCAGAAAGCCAATCCATTCCCAAAACGACATCAACTTTCTTAAGCGGTAGACAAATAAGATCAATCTGGAAAACTCTACTATTCACAGACAGCACACAGTTTTCACACATCAATGGTGTCTCAACTATTTCATCCATGGCGGTAGTGACCACCATAGGAGGAGACAAAGGAACGGACCGCAATCCAAGATGCTTCATACATTGCATCGATACAAAAGAGTGTGTAGCTCCGCAATCAAATAAAACAAAACTAGGAAATCCGTTAACAAAGCACGTACCAACAATTAAGGAATTGTCACTCTTCTTCTTCCTTGCATCTAAGGTATAAACACTTCCTTGTGACTGAGTCCTATTCTAAGGACAATCTCTTCTCAGATGACCCACCTTCTGACATTGGAAACACTTTACCCCTTCAAATCCACACCTTCCAGAATGATTCTTGCCACAAGTACGACACACGGGAGGTGTACTCGCCCTTGTATCTTGTACTTGTTTCCCTTTGAAGGATTGTGGTCTAGGTCTAAATGGTTGATTAGACCTTCCACGATCACCTTGAGTTACCCGACTTGCTACACTTTCATCTCGAACCTTTTTCAAACTATGTTCTGCCACATAGCATTGTCTTAACATTTCAGCATAAGGGGCGAACTCCCTCTGAGAGATGCTATGTGAGATTTCAGCCCTTAAACCAAATAGAAATTGATCTATCTTCCACCTCTAATCAGAGGGCATACATGGCTTGCCTAGAATATGCAGCCATATCTTCGAACTTCTCGGCATAACTTGCTACCGTTATACCTCCCTGTCGCAATTGTTGAAACTCAAATTCCTTCTGAGTCCTCAACGAACTCGGAAAATACTTCTCCATGAAAACAACTTTGAATTGTTCCCACACCTTCGGCACTTCTTGAATAGCCATCAAAGCCGAAGCGCTCTCCCACCATCTCATAGCGGGACCCTTCAGTGAATGTGAAGCGAACAATACCTTGTTCTCTTCGCTGCAATGAACTATTAAGAAAATCCTTTCCATACCAGAAACCCATTCTTGAGCCTTCACGGGATCTAATCCACCCTGAAATTCTGGAGGATTCATGCGGTTAAAGTCCCAGAAATTCCCACCCACAGCTTCGGGAACAACTACCCGAGGATGCAGACCTCCATTCATTTGCTGCACCATTTGCTGCACGAATAGATTCTGTTGTGGTTGCATCTGTTGCATGAACTGATACAACGGAGCATTACCATCACCGCCCGGCGGATTCGTCCCTACTGGAGTGGTATGGGGTGGTCTTCCACGAGTGTTTCTACGTCCTTCAGCCATGTTCCTAAAGGTCATACAAATAGGATTAAGTTGATCAGGCTCAATGCCATAAATATAACACTTAAGACAAATGGCGACATAACGTATATGAAATAGAAGAAATACTTATACTATTTCATGGCTAGGTCGAGGAGACGACCTGCTCTGATACCAACTATAACACCCATATATAAAATTCATACATCAAAGCATAAATAGTATATATGAATCCAAGTGTTTGGTACTAAAACACTATAAGTTCCTAGTTAACACATTATGAATATTACATGCCCCAAAATACAATAACTAAAAGTTCTAAAGGCATAATATACATAAGATGTTCAAAAGATAAAAACTAAGAACCAGATCAATCAACGATCTCAAAATAAACTCCGCTACGGAAGCTAGCCATCAACAAATAAAGAAAAGATCACACGATCTTATCCTTTCCCTTCTCGGAACCTGAAGCACCTGAAATTTTTCAACAACGTGGGGTGAGATACATCAAATCTCAGTGAGTTCCCTATCTTATGGATTCTCTCGGATTATTCATGGTTCTAACAATCCTAACTCAAGTCCGAGGAAAGGGAAGAACCCTTGAGTTCACACTTTAATCTCACACTATATGGAAACATGACATGAGTTCATTAACTCATCACATCATTAATCGATAACCGGTACCAAGGTATCTCTTCTTCCCATCCGCTTCTACGTCTAGAAGGCGACCCGAGTCATAGATCCTTGTAGTTACTTGGCATACAAATTGGATTCGGGATCACCGGCCTGTTAACCGTGAACCGTCACTTCTCATGGCCTGTTAGCCATCACAAGTCTCTACCCAATGCATAGGATGCAATCGTACTACACGTAGGGAAGCAAACCTACCAAGTAATCCTGCCTGCACTTCAGAGGAGCTCGAGACTCATGAAGGCCTTTCAAGGGCAACTCAAATAAAATGGTTACGATTACATGATCACACAACAAAATAATGTGTTTGACAATGCCTAGGCCATAATGCCACAAGGCCTTTCTTGTCCTTCAACCCACAAAGTTAACCTCATGTCCCATACTAGTGTTCCACTCTCGACTAGGCCCATACTGGCAAGGATGCACTTTCTTGCAACACGTGCCCAAGTATTGCCATCTAGAGTTGTCTACCATTCCTAGTTCTTCCTAGGTTTTCTTATTGTCAAGGTTGATGTTTTCCTCACTCTTCCTATTTCGTTTTACATTAACATGCATATTCACTCACAACATGTTAAACAATAATAGGATAGGAAAAACACATCATAATTGCATAATAGAATAGCATACCACAATTTAAACATAATCATATCACTTTTGAACTTTCCCGATTATTTAATCGGTCGGTAAATTCGACATATATCAACTTCATTGCATAGAATATTTCCTCGGCTTTACATCAATATAAAGAATGATCGAATCCTATAAACGAATCCACAGTTATGAATTTTTCCCTAAAAAGTATAAAATTCCAACTCCCAGGTCGCGCTCAGCGCGCACCTGTCTGCGCTCAGCGCGCAACTCCCTATCTCGAGGGCTTGCAAAAACTCAGAACCGCGCTCAGCGGGCTCCTGCGCGCTCTGCAAAACTCAGAGGCATATTCAACATGTTTCTCACATAGTTTCATCATCAAACTTCACAACCAAGTTTTTGAACAAAATCACAAATTCTACATAAACCTAAAATTTCTCATCAAACCAAAATCAACCATAACATCAAAACAAGCATCAATATATGTTTCTATAAACGTATGGGTCATTCCTTTCAATTTATATCGAAATCCTACCGTTAGAACATCGATTTCTACATTCTAACCTAAAACTCATATTATCCAAAACCTAAAAGAAATTAGGTTTCTATCTAGAACCCACCTTGGATAGATGATGAAAATGATGAAGATGAGATGATTGGGCAAGGATGGGATGAATGGATGATGATTTGCTTTTGGACTTTCTTCAAATTCCTCTTTCTCCACTTTTCTCCTTCCTTTCCTCTTCTTTCCTCTTTCTTACTATCTTTTTCTTTTATGTTTGGAAAGTGAAAGGAAAAGAAACATATAGTAACTTAGTATTAGAAATAATACTACTAGATGTCCAAAAAGTCTCTTAAGTCCACATTAATAAAATACCTCAGAGTCAGATAATATTAATTGGATTTATTCTAAGTTCTCAGTTACTCTAATTATTTTATCAAAAAAAAAAAATTTCTCAGAGTACACTGGACTCAGTCGATCACAATATACTGTTATCCGGAGAAATAAAATACGGGGTATTACAAATGGCTTGTCCATAATTATTATCTTACAATGATCTCTCTATCTCATTACATTTTCTGTAAGTTTTCCTTTTGAGTTTATTTCTTGCATGGAAAACATAAGAGAAGAGATTTTTTCTGTCATTTTACTAGAGCATTTGTGTGCATGTGTGTATAGAGATCAAGGGGAAAGGAAGAAATTTAATGGGAAAGGGAGAAGAGGACTTTTCATTTATGTATGAAAGTTTATTATATGAAATATATGTTTACATTTTGTTACTTTATTTTTCTATTTTTATCTTGAACTTTATAATCTACCGTATTGATTTACTTGAATTTTAAGAGATAAGTCAATATATTTTGTTTTTTGGAGTCTCAAACTTTAGAAAATTCCAAGTATAATTTAACAACTAAACATTTAAAAAAAAAAGAAGAAAAAAGGTATCATGTGTCATTGTAATGGAATGTACCTTAGAATAATATTTATTCAATACGTGTTAATCAAGAAAACTATGAGATACTTATTTACTAGATCCAATTTGTGATATAAGTTAATACTGCTCGTTTTGTCTATTTTATCTTTAATTATTTAAGTGATCACTTTTAAGTACCTATATAAACTCCCTTCACATTGTTTTCTCTACTGACATAAAGAAAAAACACTAATGCAAAACAAACAAGTAAAATTCCAAAGAAGTTCTAAATCTATTTTTGTAGAGCCTATATTATTCCATTTGTTGGTTGAGAAACAAGATAATGGTAGAAAAAATGCGTTAAAAACTCGTTTAAAACAATGGTCATTTGAGGTAGTGACTTAATGAGATTTGTAATAAGGTTGGAAGGTCCAATATTTATTATGGGTACCACATAAACTATTGTTAATTATGTCATTTCAAATAGAAAATTGAAGCTCACAATTCTTCTAATTTAAACTATAAGATATACTCTTAAAAGAAACAATTCCATTTTAATAGGGGTGAAGATGGAGTTTGATGAAATCAAAAGTTAAAATTTATTGTCATGTTTCAGGATTCTATCCATTATAACTTGAAATAAAAATATATATGTGTAGCAAATGTTACTCTTTAATAATACACACATGAAAATATGGACTATTTCATAAAAGATTAAATCATTCACTCCTCATTATCATAAGGGGAAGTATAAGCACTTGATTTTTTATCAAGAGAAAAATAAATCCTAACGTTAATTAGCTAATTATTATGTACATTAAACTAATCTACATTGTCAAAATAAGATGAATCCCCAACAATTTAAAAAGTTGGTAATTCGATCTCAAAAGGGGTGCAAGTTTCTACTTAATTCGTGCCTGTTGGTAAAGAATCCAAATAGTTGGTGTTTGTATGGCAAAAAAGATCTTCGTTTATTGCTCCATTTTCTTGTTTTATTTGTCACATAAAGCTTCTCATAAGCTGTTAAAGTATTTTTGGTTTGTTCCCCCTTCCTCTTTTTAACAATGATGTTTTCTACCTTGGGCTTGATTGACGTTTTTGGCACTGAAGGATTCAATATAACAAAAGAATCCTTATGGTCACTATTACTTCGGAGATTTAAATTTTGTCTAAATCTCCATAGATTCGATGACCCTGAGGAGTTGCTTTTCTCATAACACTCACTTAAATCCTTCATTGTAATATTTTGCAATATCTCATATTGAGTTTCTTTAGAAATACCACTCGATATTGTTTGTTGATTCATGGAATTCTTAATAAAGATGTTTTTTTACCGGATGTCGAAGATGTGAAGCATTGTTATTTGTGGTGGGGAAGAATTGAAGAGATTGGTCAAAAGTAGGGAGTAATGTTCGGATTTTTCCATTTTCAAATATGTCATCGGCAATAATATGCATTCCTTGGACACCAGTGCATGCAAAACTAAAGTCTTGTTCTTCATTATTTTATTCATCACTTTTTTGAATTTGTTGATTGGTGCTACAACGTGATTCATATTTTTCTTGAACGGGAGCAAAGACTTCAAAATCTAAAATAGTTTTGTTGTCAATTTGGTTTTTTGTGCTACAATATGAATCAAGATTATCTTGAATGAAAGCAAAGTTATCAAAATATATAGAAGCATCGTCACTTATTTGGTCTTTTATTCCACAACATGGGTCAACTTTATCTTGAATTGGAGATAAGCAAGTAAAATCAAGGAAAGGGTGAGGAGTACAAACAATTGATAGTGCTTGCACCCTTAACATCTCTATATTTGAGTTTGTTTTCTGCATTTTGTTTCAATAGATAGATTCAGATATGTGATAAAGTGAATGGAATATTGAAAGTGATCGATAAATGAGAGAAATTTATATATAAACATCAATTTGTTATTGTATTATGTTAGTTCAACAGAACTCGATTAGCTTGGATATTTAAGGAGGTAGTTACACACAGAAGGTGTGAAGATTATTGAGAACTTGCTAATTCGTTTTACGTTAAACCTTATATTTGTTTCTAAAAAATTTTAGGCCAGATAAATTTTATTTTAATTTTTTTCATTAAGAATATAAAATTTGGGATTTAAAATCATTTCCCCTCTTTCGAAAAATTACTTGTCCGTTATTATGTTTTCACGGTATTAAACTGCTTATGGGTAAGTGCAACCGCTTCAGTTTTACTTGTTAGTGGATACTTATATAGCTTGTTTGTTGGTTTCGAGTTTCTAGTTGGTTACTAAATTAAGAATGCCAATATAAAATTGAAAAAACTTAAATTAAGCATGGATGGAAAGACTTTATATTTAAAATTCATAACATTGTCCTTATGTAGAAAGTATATTTTAAAAAATATTTTAAAAGGGAAATACTTAATTTTTCATTAGGAGATAAAACATGTGGGTGTATTGTTACTGTAATACCCCGTAAATTATTCTACTCTGGATAATATTGGTATGATCAACTGGGTTCCGGTTTACTCTGAGAATTTATTTAGATAAAATAAATAGAGTAAACTGATGAGCTCAGAGCAAATCAAATTAATATTATCTGACTCTGAGGTTTTAATTAATTGGAGCTGTAGAGACTTTTTGGACATTTAGTAGTATTATTTATTAATGATAGTTACTATATGTTTTCTTTTCCTCCCATTTTCCACATAAAAAGAAAAAGATAGTAAGAGAAGTAAGAAAGGAAGAAAAGGAAGGAGAGAAAAGTGGAGAAGAGGAAAAAGAGAAGAAATTCAAGTTTCAAGAGCAAATCATCAACAATCCTTCATCAATTCATCTCATCTTCTTCACCATCATCTTCCTCTTCATCTTACTAGAGGTGGGTTCTAGTTAGAACATTAGTTTTAGAGTTTTGGAGATATTTGAGTTAGGTTAGAATCTTTGAAAATCGATAATCTAACGGTTAAAAATCGGTATAATTTGTGTAGTATAATCTTAATATGCTTGTGGACATTGTTGTTATTGGTTTTGATTGTCTGGAAATGTTTTTGGGTTGGAAAAGTGGGATTTTGGGGTTTAGAACCATGAAACCTGCAGCAGAAAAATTCTGGTTCTGGTGCAAGTGGCCAGGCAAATTTTTAAGTGGCCAGGCGGATTGGGTCTCGCCACTGTCTCACCAGGCGAAGTACTTGCGGAAGGGATTCGCCAGGCGGATTCCAGATTCGCCAGGCGGATTTGAAAAGACAGAAATATGTGAGCTACTGGAACTTGTGGTTTTTTTCTAAATGGTGGTTCCCCACGGGTTCGCCAGGCGAAGTGCTGGCGAAGGAGGATTCGCCAGGCGAATTCTCAAGTGGCCAGGCGAATTATCAAGTGGCCAGGCGAATTTCGCTGTAACCCAATAAATTTCTTTTCTTCAAAAATTCATAACTTTCGACTCGTTTATCCGATTTAAGAGTTCTTTATATCGACGTGAAGCTAAGAAAATATTCTATGCAATGGAGGGGGAAAATGTTAATTTTACTGCCCGATTAAATAATCGGAGAAATTCCAAAAGTGGTATGCTATGTTGTACTTGTTAGATATTATTCCATTGTGCAATTATGATATATTTACCTATTCTCTTGTTGTTAAACATATTTGAGAGTGAATATGCATGCTAAAAGAAAAGATGGAATAGGAAGAGTGAGGAAACTTTACCCCAAAACGAAATAGTTTAATTCTAGGTTGTAACTAGGATTGTGGTAGAGAATCTAGATGGGAACGCTCGTGCATGAAAGGCCGGGGCGTGTGTATTTTTAATCATAACCTTTGTCTTTTGCGGTGTAGTTTCGTGAGACTCGAGCACCTCCTCTGAAACGTTATGCACAACTACTTGGCAGGTTTGATTCCCGTAGTGAGTACGATTGGAGCCTACGGGTAAAGAGACTTGTGACGGTGTACGGGCCGTGAGAAGTGACAGATCACGGTGTACGGGCCGATGATCCCGAATCCAATTCGTATGCCAAGTAGCTACAAGGATCCATGACTCGGATCGTCTTCTAGATGTAGAAGCGGACGGGAACAGGGATACCTTGGAATGGTTAGTGATTTGTGAATCCTTGAGTTTACAGGCTCAGGAGGTACTTCGGTACTAGTGTGAGTTTACAGGCTCACCGTTGTGGTTACTTGTGTGTGTTTACTCATGGTTACTCCCCTTTCCCTTTGACATGAGTTAGGTTTATTTAGAACCTTGTAAAGCTGAGAGGACTTTAAGATAGCGAACTCACTGAGATTTGATGTATCTCACCCCACTGTTGTTGTTTACATCACAGGTTCTGCAGGTTCGGCGAAGGGTAAGGACAAGGTTATTTGACTTTCCTTACGGATCGTAGATTTTGTGATGGCATGGTTTCCGCTATGGCGTTTATGTTTTGAGATCATTGTATTGATCTAGTTCTTAGTTTTTATCATTTTGGAACATCTTGTATATGTAAATGCCTTAGACTTTTAGTGTTTTGTATTAGAGGCATTTATTTGTATAATGTGTTAACTAGGAACTTATTGTATATTTCAGTACCAGAAGTGAAACTCATGTATAATATATGATTTGATGCATGTATTTATATATGGCCTTTACAGTTACGAATCGTGCTTTAACTTTTCATATTCTCTATTAATTTAAAAATTTCAAAATAACAATAAATATAATCTAACCATAGTCTCATATTGGTCCTATTTATTTTCCTTCAGTGTGCAATAATAAAAACTTATTTAGTTTCTTAATGTTGATACATCTATTGTTGATGATTACATGTTATTATATTTATAATGAAATAAATTTTAATATGAAAAACTATTAAGGTAAAATCTAAATAATATTCAAATCAATCGTAGATCTTTTATATTGTAACATCCCTGAAATTGAAAAGCAACTAATTAACCATTTTAAGGTTTATAGATGAAAATTATATGGTTTATTATAGAAAATTATTATATATTAAATGTATTAATACTTTTTCATTTAAGATATGCATGTTAGTTTGTTTTAAAAATGATATTAGGAAAAGTTCTATTAAGGTAAAGATGAGACACACATTCACATATAGTTTGTGTTATGTTTTATTTTACTTTGTTCTTGGAGATGAATGGTTTGTCCATAATTATCATATTACAATGATCTCTCTATCTCATTACATTTTCTGTAAGTTTTCCTTTTGAGTTTATTTCTTGCATGGAAAACATAAGAGAAGACATTTTTTCTGTCATTTTACTAGAGCATTTGTGTGCATGTGTGTATAGAGATCAAGGGGAAAGGAAGAAATTTAATGGGAAAGGGAGAAGAGGACTTTTCATTTGTGTATGAAAGTTTATTATGTGAAATATATGTTAACATTTTGTTACTTTATTTTTCTATTTTTATCTTGAACTTTATAATCTACCGTATTGATTTACTTGAATTTTAAGAGATAAGTCAATATATTTTGTTTTTTGGAGTCTCAAATTTTAGAAAATTCCAAGTATAATTTAACAACTAAACATTTTAAAAAAAAGAAGAAAAAAGGTATCATGTGTCATTGTAATGGAATGTACCTTAGAATAATATTTCTTCAATACGTGTTAATCAAGAAAACTATAAGATACTTATTTACTATATCCAATTTGTGATATAAGTTAATACTGCTCGTTTTGTCTATTTTATCTTTAATTATTTAAGTGATCACTTTTAAGTACCTAGATAAACTCCCTTCCCATTGTTTTCTCTATTTACATAAACAAAAAACACTAATGCAAAACAAACAAGTAAAATTCCAAAGAAGTTCTAAATCTATTTTTGTAGAGCCTATATTATTCCATTTGTTGGTTGAGAAACAAGATAATGGTAGATAAAATGCGTTAAAAACTCGTTAAAACAATGGTCATTTGAGGTAGTGACTTAATGAGATTTGTAATAAGGTTGGAAGGTCCAATATTTATTATGGGTACCACATAAACTATTGTTAATTATGTCATTTCAAATAGAAAATTGAAGCTGACAATTCTTCTAATTTAAAATATAAGATATACTCTTAAAAGAAACAATTCCATTTTAATAGGGGTGAAGATGGAGTTTGATGAAATCAAAAGTTAAAATTTATTGTCATGTTTCAGGATTCTATCCATTATAAATTGAAATAAATATATATATGTGTAGCAAATGTAACTCTTTAATAATACACACATAAAAATATGGATTATTTCATAAAAGATTAAATCATTCACTCCTCATTATCATAAGGGGAAGTATAAGCACTTGATTTTTTATCAAGAGAAAAATAAATCCTAACGTTAATTAGCTAATTATTATGTACATTAAACTAATCTACATTGTCAAAATAAGATGAATCCCCAACAATTAAAAAAGTTGGTAATTCGATCTCAAAAGAGGTGCAAGTTTCTACTTAATTCGTGCCTGTTGGTAAAGAATCCAAAGAGTTGGTGTTTGTTTGGCAAAAATGATCTTCGTTTATTGCTCCCTTTTCTTGTTTTATTTGTCACATAAAGCTTCTCATAAGCTTTTAAAGTATTTTTGGGTTGTTCCCCCTTCCTCTTTTTAACAATGATGTTTTCTACCTTGGGCTTGATTGATGTTTTTGGCACTGAAGGATTCAATATAACAAAAGAATCCTTATGGTCACTATTACTTCGAAGATTTAAATTTTGTCTAAATCTCCATAGATTCGATGACCCTGAGGAGTTGCTTTTCTCATAACACTCACTTAAATCCTTCATTGTAATATTTTGCAATATCTCATATTGAGTTTCTTTAGAAATACCACTCGATATTGTTTGTTGATTCATGGAATTCTTAATAAAGATGTTTTTTACCGGATGTCGAAGATGTGAAGCATTGTTATTTGTGGTGGGGAAGAATTGAAGAGATTGGTCAAAAGTAGGGGGTAATGTTCGGATTTTTCCATTTTCAAATATGTCATCGGCAAATATATGCATTCCTTGGACACCAGTGCATGCAAAACTAAATTCTTGTTCTTCATTATTTTCTTCATCACTTTTTTGAATTTGTTGATTGGTGCTACAACGTGATTCATATTTTTCTTGAACGGGAGCAAAGACTTCAAAATCTAAAATAGTTTTGTTGTCAATTTGGTTTTTTGTGCTACAATATGAATCAAGATTATCTTGAATGAAAGCAAAGTTATCAAAATCTATAGAAGCATCGTCACTTATTTGGTCTTTTATTCCACAACATGGGTCAACTTTATCTTGAATTGGAGATAAGCAAGTAAAATCAAGGAAAGGGTGAGGAGTACAAACAATTGATAGTGCTTGCACCCTTAACATCTCTATATTTGAGTTTGTTTTCTGCATTTTGTTTCAATAGAGAGTGTAATACCCCATAAATTTATAAACGCTTTGGTGAATATTATTATGATCAACTGGGTTCCGGAGTACTCTGAGCAATTATTTGATAAAATAATTGGAGTAAACTGATGAACTCGAGTTGATTAGATTTAATATTAACTAAACTTGGGATTTTATTAATTGGTGCATTTGAGATAATTTGGATAATTAGTAGTATGATCAATTAATATCACTTTGGATATTTTCTTTTCATTTTCCTTATTTGGTAAAGATAGAAACTTAGAGAAAAAGAAAAAGAAAGAAAGGAAAAGGAAAAGGAAAGGAAAGTAAAGGAAAAGAGAAGGAGAAGAAAATTCTCCAAGATCTCAAGATCATCATCAATCATCTGTTCTTCATCTATTCATCTCAGTATCAACCTCCTCGTCTAGTAATCCAGGTGGGTTCTAGTTAGACTCTTTAGAGTAGAGTTTTGTTGAGTTTAGAATTAGGTTTAGAATTGTGAAAATTGAATAATTTTGCATGAAACTATGAATCTAACTGCTAAATGAAATGTGTGATTGTATGTTATACTGATTTTTATGTTATAATGTGTTTTGATGCTCTGTGATTGATCAAAATGGGATTTTGGGGTTGATTTTGGATCAACTTGTAGCAGAAAAATTCTGCAGGAAACTCTGCAATTTTCCTCTGCCCATACGCGTATGGGGGTTGGCCTTACTGGTATGGGGCATGGGAGTTACGCGTACGGCATGGGCAATATGCGTAATGGTTTTTAAAACGAGAATTTCAAAGGAAAAAGTCTCTGCTCATACGCGTATGGCAAGGGTGATACACATATGGGATTTTTAAAAGGAAATTTTCAAAGAAAACGAGTCTCTGCTCATACGCGTATGGACTTAGTCAATACGCGTATGGCTGGGCGAGAATTTTGGGCAATAAGCGTATGGGATGTGCCAATACGCGTATGGCCAGGAGAAATGCAGAAATTATGCTGTTGTGATATTTTTCCGATCAATTGTTTCCAATGCCGTAACTTTTTGTACGTAACTCGGATTGGAACACTTTTGGTATCGTTGGAAAGATAATAAAATGTACTTTCTTATGGAAATGGTTTTAAGATTGTTGGCCGACTTAATTATGTCGGGATTTTTGGAATACTGTCGGTTTTGTCGTTTTTATCGTTTAAGGGTGTGTGATTATTGATTGATTATGTATGCATGATAAAATATAAAGTAAGTAGAGTGAGGACTATTACCCTAAGCCGTGTTGGAAAGTACAGAATGAATAAACACTAGTATGGAACATGTGTGTTAACCATTTGGTTGTGATAAGGCATAATGGCCTTGTGATTGTCGAATACAATCACGACTGTGTGTGATCACGTAATCGTAACCGGATATCTTTGCGAGTGCGTTTCATGGGTCTCGAGCTCCTTTGAAACATGTGCACCACTACTTGACAGGTTTGATTCCCGTGTACAGTACGAATGGCGCTCTGGGAGCGTATGCTTATGACGGTTAATGGCCCGTGTGAAGTGACGGTTCATAACGGTTTATGGCCCGTAGGACCCGAATCCATTCGTATGTCAAGTAGGTTCAAGGATCCATGACTCGGGTCATCTTCTAGACGTAGAAGCAGACGGGAAAAGGGGATGCCTTGGTGTGGTTACCGATTAGTGATATTGTGAGTTGATGAACTCATAACATGTTTCCATATAGTGTGTGTGTACTCAAAGTCACTCCCCTTCCTTATGACTTGAGTTAGATGTATTAGAACCTTGTAAAGCCGAGAGGACTTTAAGATAGGGAACTCACTGAGATTTGATGTATCTCACCCCACTGTTGTTGTTTACATCACAGGTTCTGCAGGTTCGGCGAAGGGTAAGGACAAGGTTATTTGACTTTCCTTACGGATCGTAGCTTTTGTGATGGCATGGCTTCCGCTATGGCGTTATGTTTTGAGATCATTGTATTGATCTAGTTCTTAGTTTTTATCATTTTGGAACATCTTGTATATGTAATGCCTTAGACTTTTAGTGTTTTGTATTAGAGGCATTTATGTATATAATGTGTTAACTAGGAACTTATTGTATATTTCAGTACCAAAAGTGAAAGTCATGTATAATATGAGATTTGATGCAAGTATTATATGTGGGCATTATAGATGGTATCAGAGCAGGTCGTATCCTCGACCTAGCCATGAAATAGAATAAGTGTTTCTTTCCGTTTCATATGTGTTGTGTCGCTATGAGTCTTAAGTGTTATATTTATGGTATTGAGCCTGATCAACTTAATCCTATCTATATGACGTTTAGGAACATGGTTGGCGGACGGAGAAGCAATCGTGGTAGACCCACAAATCCTCCAGCGGGGATGAATCCGCCAGGTGGCGATGAGAACGCTCCTCTGTATCAGTTTGTGCAACTGATGCAGCAGCAGCAGAACCAGTTCCTACAACATATGGCGCAACGGATGAATGGAGGTCTTCATCCTCGGGTGGTTGTTCCAGAGGTTGTAGGTGGAAGTTTTCGGGATTTTATTCGCATGAATCCTCCAGAATTTCATGGCGGATTGGATCCTGTGAAAGCTCATGACTGGATTGCTGGCATTGAGAGAATCTTTCTGATGATTTACTGTAGTGAGGAGAACAATGTAGTGTTTGCTTCTCACTCACTGAGAGGTCCTGCCGAGAGATGGTGGGATGTTGCTTCAGCTTTTATGACTATGCAAGGTGTACCGAAAGTGTGGGAGCAGTTTAGGGCTATTTTTATTGAAAGGTACCTTCCTAGTTATTTGAGGATTCGAAGAGAGCTTGAAATTCAGCAGTTAGGGCAATATTATATGATAGAGAACGGCCTGAGGGACGTTCAGACAGAAGGGGAGTCGCTTAAGCCGAATCAGAATGAGTGTGGAAGGTCAGGCCAACAGTTTCGGTCTAAGCCGCAAACTTTCAAAAGGAAATGGGTTCAGAATCCTTGTACTAGTGCACCTCCTGTGTGTTGCACGTGCGGTAAGATGCATTTTGGTAGATGTCGCTTCAGAGGGGTGAAGTGTTATCAATGTCAGAAGGTGGGACACATGGCGAGGGATTGTCCTCAGAATAGGAATCTGACGCAAGGGCAGGAAGTAAAGGGAGATGACCCTAGAATTTCGGGTACGTGTTTTTGTAAATGGACATCCTTGTTTTGTTTTATTTGATTGTGGGGCAACGCATTCTTTTGTGTCCACGCGTTGTGTGAAGCAACTTGGGTTGCAAACCATTCCTTTATTTCCTCCTATGGTGGTTACTACTGCCATGGATGAAATTGTTGAAACATCATTGTTGTGTGAAAATTGTGTATTGTCGGTGAACGATAGAGTTTTCCAGATTGATCTTATCTGGTTGCCGCTTAAGAAAATGGATTGGCTTTCAGCTAATTCGGTTTTCATCGGTTGTGAGGAGAAAACTGTTTTAATGGTTCTTACTAAGGAAGGAAGTAGTGAACAGCAAGTTCTGAGTATTCCTGTAATGTGTGAGTTTCCTGAAGTGTTTCCTGAGGATGTTTCTTCTCTTCCTCCGGAGAGAGAAGTTGAGTTCTCTATTGACCTGGTACCGGGAACGGCTCCTATATCCGTTTCTCCGTATCGGATGACACCGCTTGAATTAAGAGAATTAAAGGACCAATTGGAGGACTTGATGTCTAAGCATTTTGTTAGACCTAGTGTTTCACCTTGGGGAGCTCCAGTGTTGTTGGTAAAGAAGAAAGATGGGGGAATGCGGTTGTGCATTGATTATCGTAAGCTGAATAAAGTCACCATTAAGAATAAGTACCCTTTACCCAAGATAGACGACTTGTTAGATCAATTAAAGGGAGTCTGTGTGTTCTCGAAGATTGATTTACGGTCGGGTTATCATCAGATCCGAGTGAAGAGTTCCGACGTGCCAAAAACTGCATTTAGGACACGTTACGGTCATTACGAATTCTTAGTGATGCCTTTCGGTGTGACTAATGCTCCAGCTGTTTTTATGGATTACATGAACCGTATATTTCAGGTTTACTTGGACCAATTTGTGGTAATCTTTATTGACGACATTCTTATTTATTCTCGTACTCCACAAGAGCATGGAGAACATCTGAGAATTGTCTTATCGGTATTGCAAAAGAAGCAATTGTTTGCTAAGTTGAGCAAGTGTGAGTTTTGGATGTCGGAAGTAATTTTTCTTGGACATGTCATATCCCAGGGAGGTGTAGCAGTCGATCCATCCAAAGTGGAAGCAGTGATTAATTGGGAAAGATCGAAGAATGCTTCTGAAGTTAGGAGTTTCTTGGGATTGGCAGGATATTATAGAAGGTTTATTAAGGGGTTTTCCCGACTGGCTTTACCATTAACGAGACTTACTCGGAAGGCGTATTCGTATGAGTGGGATTCTGCTTGTGAAAGGAGTTTTAGGAGTTTGAAGGAAAGATTGACTACCGCTCCTGTTTTGGTCATTCCTGATCCCAGCAAGTCATATGAGGTCTATTGTGATGCATCGAAGAAAGGTTTAGGCGGAGTGTTAATGCAGGAGGGTCATGTAGTGGCTTATGCTTCACGACAGTTAAAAGTTCATGAAGCGAATTACCCAACGCATGATTTGGAATTGGCGGCAGTTGTTTTTACCTTGAAGGTGTGGCGTCACTATTTGTATGGTGTACGTTTTGAGATGTTTAGCGACCACAAGAGTTTAAAGTATCTGTTTGATTAGAAAGAGTTGAACATGCGTCAGAGGAGATGGATGGAATGTCTGAAGGATTTTGATTTGGAGTTAAAATACCATCCGGGTAAAGCAAATAAGGTGGCGGATGCGTTGAGCAGGAAAGTGTTGCATAGTGCCGAGTTAATGGTGTTAGAGTATGCCTTAATGGAAAAGTTTAGAGATCTAAATCTTCAATTTAACTGGACTCTAAATGGTGTAATTATGGGAAATTTGAATGTCAATTCTACTTTAAGAGTTGAGATTCAACAAGAACAAATGTTAGAAGAGGAGTTACAAGAGTTGTTACTTCAACCGGGTTTTACACGAGCAACAGATGGGATTATTCTGTTTAATCAACGGATTTGTGTTCTGAGGGATGAGACATTGAAAAGGAAGATTTTAGATGAAGCTCATAAAGGTACTTTTACGATACATCCTGGTTCTTCGAAGATGTATCAAGATTTAAAGAAAGATTATTGGTGGTCTGGGATGAAAAAGGATATAGCAACTTATGTGTCAGAATGTGTGGTGTGCCAACAAGTGAAGATTGAACACCAAAGATCGGGCGGTCTGTTACAACCTTTGGATATTCCAGTTTGGAAGTGGGATAGCATTTCTATGGTTTATGCAGTGGGTTTATCCCGTACACAAGGTGGTTATGATTCTATTTGGGTAATTGTAGATCGACTAACGAAATCTGCGCATTTCTTAGCCGTGAAGACTACTTATAAGGCAAGTCATCTTGCAAGGTTGTTTATTGCTGAGATTGTGAGGTTGCATGGTATTCCTTCTAGTATTGTGTCCGATAGAGATCCGAAGTTTACTTCGAGGTTTTGGGAGGTGTTCCAACAAGCTATGGGTATGAATTTACGTTTGAGCACGTCGAATCATCCTCAGAGAGATGGTCAGACTGAGCGAACAATACAAACGATGGAGGATATGTTAAGAGCTTGTGTGTTAGAGAGTAGAGGAAATTGGAAAGAACTTTTACCGTTAATTAAGTTTTCCTATAACAATAGTTACCATGCAAGTATCGGTATGGCTCCTTATGAAGCATTGTATGGAAGGAAGTGTAGAACACCTTTGTGTTGGGCTGAAATTGGCAAAGATAGAATTTTGGGACCCGAGATTATTCAAGAGACTACGGAAAAGATTCGAATGAACCGTGAGAAAGTTAAACACGCACAAGATCGTCAAAAGAGTTATGCGGACAATCGGAGGAGACCTTTGGAATTTGAGGAAGGTGATCATGTATTTCTGAAGGTTACTCCGAGATTGAGATTGAAAGGACCGTTTAAGTCACGCAAACTAAGTCCGAGATACGTGGGACCGTATCAGATCCTAGAAAGGATTGGTGAAGTTGCTTACAGATTAGCCTTACCACCCTCTCTATCTGAAATGCATGATGTTTTTCACGTATCTCAGCTCCCTAAGTTTATTCCTAATTCTCTTCAGCCAATTCTACCAGAATCCGTGGGAATAGAAGCGGATTTGACTTTTGAACCACAACCGAGTTGTATTGTGGGTAGAGAAACCAAAGTGTTAAGGAACAAAGACATTCCACTTGTTAAGGTGCAATGGGATATGACGCATCCGGGTGATGCTAATTGGGAACTAGAATCGGAAATGCGAGATTCTTATCCACATCTGTTCAGGTAATCTTCTAAATTCGAGGACGGATTTCTATTTAAGGGGGGGGGGGAGGATGTAATACCCCGTAAATTTATAAATGCTTTGGTGAATATTATTATGATCAACTGGGTTCCGGAGTACTCTGAGCAATTATTTGATAAAATAATTGGAGTAAACTGATGAACTCGAGTTGATTAGATTTAATATTAACTAAACTTGGGATTTTATTAATTGGTGCATTTGAGATAATTTGGATAATTAGTAGTATGATCAATTAATATCACTTTGGATATTTTCTTTTCATTTTCCTTATTTGGTAAAGATAGAAACTTAGAGAAAAAGAAAAAGAAAGAAAGGAAAAGGAAAAGGAAAGGAAAGGAAAGGAAAAGAGAAGGAGAAGAAAATTCTCCAAGATCTCAAGATCATCATCAATCATCTGTTCTTCATATATTCATCTCAGTATGAACCTCCTCGTCTAGTAATCCAGGTGGGTTCTAGTTAGACTCTTTAGAGTATAGTTTTGTTGAGTTTAGAGTTAGGTTTAGAATTGTGAAAATTGAATAATTTTGCATGAAACTATGAATCTAACTACTAAATGCAATGTGTGATTGTATGTTATACTGATTGTTATGTTATAACATGTTTTGATGCTCTGTGATTGATCAAAATGGGATTTTGGGGTTGATTTTGAATCAACTCGTAGCAGAAAAATTCTGCAGGAAACTCTGTAATTTTCCTCTGCCCATACGCGTATAGGGCTTGGCCTTACGCGTATGGGGCATGGGCGTTACACGTACGGCATGGACAATACGCGTAATGGTTTTTAAAATGAGAATTTCAAAGGAAAAAGTCTCTGCTCATACACGTATGGCAAGGGTGATACGCGTATGGGATTTTTAAAAGGAAATTTTCAAAGAAAACGAGTCTCTGCTCATACGCGTATGAAATTGGGCAATACGCGTATGGCTGGGCGAGAATTTTGGGCAATACGCGTATAGGATGTGCCAATACGCGTATGGCCAGGAGAAATGCAGAAATTTCGCTGTTGTGATATTTTTCCGATCAATTGTTTCCAATGCCGTAACTTTTTGTACGTAACTCGGATTGGAACACTTTTGGTATCGTTGGAAAGATAATAAAATGTACTTTCTTATGGAAATGGTTTTAAGATTGTTGGTCGACTTAATTATGTCGGGATTTTTGGAATACTGTCGGTTTTGTCATTTTTATCGTTTAAGGGTGTGTGATTATTGATTGATTATGTATGCATGATAAAATATAAAGTAAGTAAAGTGAGGACTATTACCCTAAGCCGTGTTGGAAAGTACAGAATGAATAAACACTAGTATGGAACATGTGTGTTAACCGTTTGGTTGTGATAAGGCATAATGGCCTTGTGATTGTGGAATACAATCACGACTGTGTGTGATCACGTAATCGTAACCGGTTATCTTTGCGAGTGCGTTTCATGGGTCTCGAGCTCCTCTGAAACATGTGCACCACTACTTGACAGGTTTGATTCCCGTGTGCAGTACGAATGGCGCTCTGGGAGCGTATGCTTGTGACGGTTAATGACCCGTGTGAAGTGACGGTTCATAACGGTTTATGGCCCGTAGGACCCGAATCCATTCGTATGTCAAGTAGGTTCAAGGATCCATGACTCGGGTCGTCTTCTAGACGTAGAAGCGGACGGGAAAAGGGGATGCCTTGGTGTGGTTACCGATTAGTGATATTGTGAGTTGATGAACTCATAACATGTTTCCATATAGTGTGTGTGTACTCAAAGTCACTCCCCTTCCTTATGACTTGAGTTAGATGTATTAGAACCTTGTAAAGCCGAGAGGACTTTAAGATAGGGAACTCACTGAGATTTGATGTATCTCACCCCACTGTTGTTGTTTACATCACAGGTTCTGCAGGTTCGGCGAAGGGTAATGACAAGGTTATTTGACTTTCCTTACGGATCGTAGCTTTTGTGATGGCATGGCTTCCGCTATGGCGTTATGTTTTGAGATCATTGTATTGATCTAGTTCTTAGTTTTTATCATTTTGGAACATCTTTTATATGTAATGCCTTAGACTTTTAGTGTTTTGTATTAGAGGCATTTATGTATATAATGTGTTAACTAGGAACTTATTGTATATTTCAGTACCAAAAGTGAAACTCATGTATAATATGAGATTTCATGCAAGTATTATATGTGGGCATTACAGAGAGATTCAGATATGTGATAAAGTGAATGGAATATTGAAAGTGATCGATAAATGAGATAAATTTATATATAAACATCAATTTGTTATTGTATTATGTTAGTTCAACAGAACTCGGTTAGCTTGGATATTTAAGGAGGTAGTTACACACGGAAGGTGTGAAGATTATTGAGAACTTGCTAATTCGTTTTACGTTAAACCTTATATTTGTTTCTAAAAAATTTTAGGCCAGATAAATTTTATTTTAATTTTTTTCATTAAGAATATGAAATTTGGGATTTAAAATCATTCCCCCTCTTTCGGAAAATTACTTGTCTGTTATTATGTTTTCGCGGTATTAAACTGCTTATAGGTAAGTGCAACCGCTTCAGTTTTACTTGTTAGTGGATACTTATATAGCTTGTTTGTTGGTTTCGAGTTTCTAGTTGGTTACTAAATTAAGAATGCCAATATAAAATTGAAAAAACTTAAATTAAGCATGGATGGAAAGACTTTATATTTAAAATTCATAACATTGTCCTTATGTAAAAAGTATATTTTAAAAAATATTTTAAAAGGGAAATACTTAATTTTTCATTAGGAGATAAAATATGTGGGTGTATTGTTACGAATCGTGCTTTAACTTTTCATATTCTCTATTAATTTAAAAATTTCAAAATAACTATAAATATAATCTAAACATAGTCTCATATCGGTCCTATTTATTTTCCTTCAGTGTGCAATAATAAAAACTTATTTAGTTTCTTAATGTTGATACATCTATTGTTGATGATTACATGTTATTATATTTATAATGAAATAAATTTTAATATGAAAAATTATTAAGGTAAAATCTAAATAATATTCAAATCGATCGTAGATCTTTTATATTGTAACATCCCCGAAATTGAAAAGCAACTTAATAACCATTTTAAGTTTTATAGTTGAAAATTATATGATTTATTATAGAAAATTATTATATATTAAATGTATTAATACTTTTTCATTTAAGATATGCATGTTAGTTTGTTTTTAAAATGATATAAGGAAAAGTTCTATTAAGGTAAAGATGAGACACACATTCACATATAGTTTGTGTTATGTTTTATTTTACTTTGTTCTTGGAGATGAATGGTTTGTCCATAATTATTATATTAAAATGATCTCTCTATCTCATTACATTTTCTGTAAGTTTTCCTTTTGAGTTTATTTCTTGCATGGAAAACATAAGAGAAGACATTTTTTCTGTCATTTTACTAGAGCATTTGTGTGCATGTGTGTATAGAGATCAAGGGGAAAGAAAGAAATTTAATGGGAAAGGGAGAAGAGGACTTTTCATTTGTGTATGAAAGTTTATTATATGAAATATATGTTTACATTTTGTTACTTTATTTTTCTATTTTTATCTTGAACTTTATAATCTACCGTATTGATTTACTTGAATTTTAAGAGATAAGTCAATATATTTTGTTTTTTGGAGTCTCAAATTTTAGAAAATTCCAAGTATAATTTAACAACTAAACATTTAAAAAAAAAAGAAAAAAGGTGTAACGTCCTGTATAATACTCATCTAGAATAATACCATACAAGTGTTTTATTTGGTACTGACACATCAAAAGTGCCTACTGACATAGTTCACATACTTGTCCATTCTAAAACATAAATACAACATATGGCACAAGGCATGGAAACTAGCCAAAAATAAAAGTCTAAGAATAATATACAATATCCTCAATTGTATACAACAAAATAATACACAGCGGAAAATAAGCTTAACTAAGCTTCTCTTGAAACATCCACGCATCGCTCCACTTGTAAATCAAACCTGCAAACCACTCCTGAAATAAAGCAACTATAGTGGGGTGAGATACATCAAATCTCAGTGAGTTCCCTATCTTATAAGTCCTCACGGCTTTACAACGTTCTATCAATCCTAACTCAAGTCTAGGGGAAGGGAAATGACCTTGAGTTCACAATCTCACAATCTCACAATCTCACACTATATGGAAACATGACATGAGTTCATTAACTCACAACATCACTAATCGATAACCGGTACCAAGGTATCTCTTCTTCCCGTCCGCTTCTACGTCTAGAAGGCGACCCGAGTCATAGATCCTTGTAGTTACTTGGCATACGAATTGAATTCGGGATCACCGGCCTGTTAACCGTGAACCGTCACTTCTCATGGCCTGTTAACCATCACAAGTCTCGTACCCATTGCATAGGCTTCCAATTGTACTACACGTAGGGAATCAAACCTACCAAATAATCATACCTGCACTTCAGAAAAATCCTTCATCGAAAATAGATTTTCTCCCACATCAAAAACCTCATCTAACCCACATTTAACGACCAACAGAGGTACAATAACATAGTTTAGCATGGTTTAATCAATATCATTATCAATATACATCTTTTTTTCCAAGAACACAAATGTTCTTCAAAACCTAACATTTTTCCAAAATCATCAAAATCAACCAAAACATCAAAACAATCAACAACACATGTTTCTATAATCATATTGATCATTCCTTTCGATTTCTAACGAAGTCTAACCGTTAAACATCGATTTCCAACATCAATACATAATTTCCCACAAAACCCTAACATTTCAACTCATTCCAAATCAATACCAACCATCATCACAACTATCAATAAGTGATTCTACACACATATTGGTCATGCTACACAATTTATAGCTCATTTCATCCGTTAGATTTCATCGATTTGCAAAAATAAGCATTTTCTCACAAAACCTAACTTAAGCAAAAAAATCACTTCTAACTCTAGAACTTAAAGCTCCTATCTAGAACCCACCTGATAATCGAAGAGGAGTTTGAAGAAGATGATTGTGATCCATGGGTTCCTTTTATTCATCTTTCTCCACTTTCTCTATTTCTCTTCTTTTCTTTCCTTTCTTCTTCTTCTTTACTAACTTCTTCTTTTTCTCTTTTTCTTTCCAAATATATATATATATATATATATATATATATATATATATATATATATCATACTATTATTATATAATATAAATCCAATAGGGTAAAAATATCTCCAAATTGATATTTTGTTATCTCAACCCAGTTGATCAATTATTAGAGTTACCTTAAAATACTTCCTTAAACTAATAAATAACACTCTGTCTTTTTAATAAAATAATTGATCTCTTCTGATGTCCAATTGAGCGCTTAATTAATACGGGGTATTACACTCTCCCCCCCTTAAATTGAAATTCGCCCCTGAATTTCCTTCGTTCAATAATAACCACTACTTGCATCATTGTCTTAGTTCCACACTCACTTCACTTCCGTTAACCTTTTTGTTCTAATATCGAGTCAACTTCTTACCTTGCTTTCTCCATAATTCATCAGTGGTTTCATACAAAGAGACTTGGTCGCATCTACCTTCGGCAAGAATGTACCATCCTACATTCCTCTACCGAGTCACAAAACAAAACTGTAGCACCTCATCGTGGTTCGAGATAACAAACACTCATCAAATCCTCGTGAGGTAATTCGGTGATCCCTCTCCTTTATACAATTACTGACAACTATTCTTTAGTAAATCCTTAAATATTCGACCCACTTCATAACTAGTCCAATGACTTCTTTACCAGTTCCATCTGGTCTGATGCTGTACACTGTACTCATTCAATCCGATATTTCCTTTCTTTCGGGTCACACCAAAGGTAACACACTGAACACGAGATCTCCTTACTTCCATACTTACAAGTAACAATCATTCTGATCCTTATTAGTCTGACTGAACTCCTCCATCTGTTACCTTCCACTGTGCAACTCAATTTCTAACAGTGGAATGCCACAGATTCTCAAGCACTACTAGGTAGTTAACAGTCAACGGAGAAACACACTCATCCATTGGAATCCTCACTAACCAACGGTACAAGAAACTCACTGGCGTCTAATGGTAGAACAATTCCCTCGCCGACACACAATATCTTAACATCGGTCCAATACTCTTTAGATGGTTGAGGTAAACGAGTTACACCGTTACTAGCATAACATACACAACTCCAAATCCATTTTAAACTCGAACCAATATATCCAAAATAGTTCAACAACCTTCGGTTCTGGTTACCACATTCCAAATCGATTCTTCTTATGGTTTCTAACTTACTTAAGGTTCCTTGTGGATACAAGATCTCAACCAATTAACACGTAACACCAACATAGAACTTTCAACATTCGTGCTTCACCATTATAAAACTTAAACCATCCAAAATGTAATTGTGAGTTTCCATACTCCTTGTCAACTCACATACAACACTCTACTTACACACACACCTTCGAAGTCCGTACCACGCTTCTTAATTGAATCCACTTCTCTTAATCGTTTTGTTTCACATACAATCCAAGTTATATGCTTAACTTCGGAATGTCCAATTCTTACTCATACTTGAAGGATAACTTCAAATTCTCTACTCTGGGTAAAACACCACTGCACATAACTGGTACCACTCTCACGGAGTCTAAATCCAATACCATGAACTCACGGAAGATAACAATTACTAACCCTGACCAACCGCCCATACCTCACTAACACCAACAATTAACTTACCAAAATATTCCTTGCGCGGTCAACACCTCGTGAGTAATCTGTAACTTCGCCCTCACGGCTTTCAATGGTAATACACTTAAGACTTTCTCATACTCCACGCAATACTCAAGATTAATTCTCCAAAAGTCAAACTCCCTCGTCATCTAAACAAATGTTCAACTATGCAACATCTTTCCAAAAGTTACGACTCCAACAATTCCAATCCATCTTTTATTTACTTGCAATCCCGTTTTCCCATTCACACAATACTCTCCAATCGGAGCAACATAAGGTAACAAAACACAGACGATGGTTCCTAAGGGATTTCACCACTACACACATGTTACTCGATTACCCATCCGAGCTAATCGGTTAACTTCTCAAAATTCCACGTAAAACATCTTTCATGCACGTGTTAATCGGTTAACACTGCTGCAGAAACAAAACCAGTTTCTTCTTACTTCAAAGTTGTCCCTACTCCAACCATCAATCTGATTTGTTCCAACATGAAATATTGTTCTCAACTCACTGCTTCATAACTTGCATAACACTCACCGACCATGATTCACTCAAGGTAAAACCGACAAAGTCCGAACACATAGGCGACACATTCCAATCAAGTGACAATCAACATTCCCAATTCTAACACAATCACACTACAAAACTTCCGCGGGATAGTTCATTTTTCTGTTCAAACAACTACACTGGCTGGAAGTCAATAATGACGACATTCCAGGGTTCTTATCACACTCATGCTTGATTCGTCCATAAGAAAAACTCAATACACAACCACTATACCACAAAATAATGGACATCTCATATCAAACATACCACCTTATCTTCTCACTTGAACTCCTTGGTGAAAAGTAAAACAACAACGTTCTTAGTCCAACAAAAGGTAGATTCCGAATATTCTGATTATTCACAAATATAGAAGTTCTCTCTATACTTGAAAATAAGTCGGGGTAATGCATCCTCTTGAAGAACCTGTCCATCGTTTCGTACCCATTAACCGGGATTTCTTACCCTTCACTATCCATTGAACATCCCACTTACACCAAATTACTTAATGGAAGATCCACAACCGACACTTTCATCAACTATTTACAAAATCCTTCCGGTATAAATCATTCCAAGATTTACATTTAGTCCGTAATAAGTCTTGTTTTACTTCTCGTTGTTTTACCACAATCTTACTTCTTAGGATACAATACTAACTGTTTCACAAGGTACGTCCCTTCACACTTGTCTCAAGAATGAGAATCCATCATGTACACTTGTGACCAGGGTGCTACTACCACACTCGTTCTTAATACCAAAGTGTACTTTTCCATTTCACATCATACTACTAGAGTTCTCACGGGCGAACCATCCTTGGTTACACTTCCTTAACTTAAGCCTCAACAACTACTCAATAGCTCTATTGCACAGTCGTCCAAAATACATTCTGTTGTCATCTCCTCATATGTCCTGTTGATACCGTTTCTACATCGTGCTTACTTTCGCTCTCCTTGGTACTCCTCTTAGGTCCAAATATAAAATCATCTCACTGCGATTCTCTTAGATTTCCAAGATACTTACTCTATATCTTAATACAACTTCTTCCGGTTCGTATCGCTATGCTTTCTGTTACTAACTGAAGTCCACACTTTCTCCTGCACAAAACCTTATACTGTTCCTTGGATAAGTTAACAAATTCCAACTCCAAATTGGTCTCTTACTGAAAAACAGAAAATCCCGATGTAATATCTCAAACTTAATCCCTTTATATAACTGAAGATACATAAGTCATCTCATATTCTACATCCGGCGTACCCTTGTTTCACTTGAAGCATGTAGACACATCCCCGTGTTCCTTCACACACTTCTATACTACTTTAGGTTCCCATGAAAGCCGAACTTCCTTAACTCTCAACTTTTAACCAGTCGGGAGATATTGTTTCGAACACATTCCTTAAGGTACTCTCGTCCATTCAAGATACCCTAACGACCATAGAAACTGAAACTTTAATACTCATCTGCTTCCGGACCTTACGCCACACACTCCACAAACAACTTTTCCTTTTCACGGAATGAGATTTCTGGAAATCCTTATCCATACTTGTGGCCAATCCATCTCTACTAGCGATTTTACACATCCCTCAATACCTTAACCAATCATCCAATAGAGATCCTTAACTTTCGGACTCCATCCATTCCAAAGGATTGCTTGAACAACACACCATTCTTTAATTCCATGTTATACAAGCACAACTTCTACTAAGATCTCAACTGAGCTGACCAAAACTCGTCACTACTAACTATCGGCTTGAGCCTACCCTCACAGCACAAGCTCCAACAACACTACAGAGTCCTCGTGGTCACTCAACCATGATTCTACCTATCACATACATAGTATTAGGTTGATCAGGCCCAACACTACATAGTATGATATTAAGTTTCATGACGGCAAGACACACTTAAGAGGCAGGAATAGATTTACTTATGATGTTTCAAGGCTAGGTCGAGAATACAACCTGCTTTGATACCAACTGTAACGCCCTGTATAATATTCATCTAGAATAATACCATACAAGTGTTTTATTTGGTACTGACACATCAAAAGTGCCTACTGACATAGTTCACATACTTGTCCATTCTAAAACATAAATACAACATATGGCACAAGGCATGAAAACTAGCCAAAAATAAAAGTCTAAGAATAATATACAATATCCTAAATTGTATACAATAAAATAATACACAGCGGAAAATAAGCTTAACTAAGCTTCTCTTGAAACATCCACGCATCGCTCCACTTGTAAATCAAACCTGCAAACCACTCCTGAAATAAATCAACTATAGTGGGGTAAGATACATCAAATCTCAGTGAGTTCCCTATCTTATAAGTCCTCTCGGCTTTACAAGGTTCTATCAATCCTAACTCAAGTCAAGGGGAAGGGAAATGACCTTGAGTTCACAATCTCACAATCTCACAATCTCACACTATATGGAAACATGACATGAGTTCATTAACTCACAACATCACTAATCGATAACCGGTACCAAGTTATCTCTTCTTCCCGTCCGCTTCTACGTCTAGAAGGCGACCCGAGTCATAGATCCTTGTAGTTACTTGGCATACGAATTGTACTCGGGATCACCGGCCTGTTAACCGTGAACCGTCACTTTTCATGGCCTGTTAACCATCACAAGTATCTACCCATAGCATAGGCTCCAATCGTACTACACGTAGGGAATCAAACCTACCAAGTAATCATGCCTGCACTTCAGAGGAGCTCGAGACTCATGAAGGCCTCTCTAGGGAAAATCAAAAGAAAATGGTTACAATTACGTGATTTCCCACACAAAAATAGTGTATTCGATAATGCCTCAAGGCCTTTCTTGCCTTTCAAACCACAAAGTTAACCTCATATTCCATACTAGTGTTTCACTCTCTCCTAGACCAATCTCGTCACGGATGTACCTTCCTACATCAGGTGCTCGAGCCTTGCCATCTAGGTTATCTACTCCAGGCCAGAACTTGTCAATGAATGCACAAGCATCGCCATCCAGAGTTTCTATCACTTCCTAGCCATTACTAGGTTCCACTATCAAGTTGTTATGGGGTAAAGTTTCCTCACTCTACCTAATTCATTTTAACATGCATTTTCACTCACAACATGCTAAACAATAATAGGATAGGCAAAATATATCATAATTTCATAATAGGATAACATTCCACAATTTAAAACATAATTATATCACTTTTGAACTTTCCCGATTATTTAATCGGTCGGTAAATTCGACACAATTCAATTCCATGACATAGAATATTTCCTCGACTTTACATCGATATAAAGAATAATCGAATCCGATAAACGAGTTAAAAGTTATGAATTTCTCCATAAAATTATAAAAATTCAACTCCCAGGTTGCGCTAAGCGCGCACCTGTCCGCGTTTAGCGCGCAATCTTCTGCCTGGAGGGGTTCCAGGAATTCAACACTGCGCTCAGCGGGCTTCTGCGCGCTCAGCGTACTCTGCGGGATTCAGAAAAATCCTTCATCGAAAACAGATTTTCTCCCACATCCAAAACCTCATCTAACCCACATTTAACGACCAACAGAGGTACAATTACATAGTTTAGCATGGTTTAATCAATATCATTATCAAAATACATCTTTTTTTCCAAGAACACAAATGTTCTTCAAAACCTAACATTTTTCCAAAATCATCAAAATCAACCAAAACATCAAAACAATCAACAACACATGTTTCTATAATTATATTGATCATTCCTTTCGATTTCTAACGAAGTCTAACCGTTAAACATTGATTTCCAACATCAATACATAATTTCCCACAAAACCCTAACATTTCAACTCATTCCAAATCAATACCAACCATCATCACAACTATCAATAAGTGATTCTACACACATATTGGTCATGCTACACAATTTATAGCTCATTTCATCCGTTAGATTTCATCGATTTGCAAAAATAAGCATTTTCTCACAAAACCTAACTTAAGCAAAAAAATCACTTCTAACTCTAGAACTTAAAGCTCCTATCTAGAACCCACCTGATAATCGAAGAGGAGTTTGAAGAAGATGATTGTGATCCATGGGTTCCTCTTCTTCATCTTTCTCCACTTTCTCTCTTTCTCTTCTTTTCTTTCCTTTCTTCTTCTTCTTTACTAACTTCTTCTTTTTCTCTTTTTCTTTCCAAATATATATATATATATATATATATATCATACTATTATTATATAATATAAATCCAATAGGGTAAAAATATCTCCAAATTGATATTTTGTTATCTCAACCCAGTTGATCAATTATTAGAGTTACCTTAAAATACTTCCTTAAACTAATAAATAACACTCTGTCTTTTTAATAAAATAATTAATCTCTTCTGATGTCCAATTGAGCACTTAATTAATATGGGGTATTACAAAAGGTATCATGTGTCATTGTAATGGAATGTACCTTAGAATAATATTTCTTCAATACGTGTTAATCAAGAAAACTATAAGATACTTATTTACTAGATCCAATTTGTGATATAAGTTAATACTGCTCGTTTTGTCTATTTTATCTTTAATTATTTAAGTGATCACTTTTAAGTACCTATATAAACTCCCTTCACATTGTTTTCTCTATTGACATAAAGAAAAAACACTAATGCAAAACAAACAAGTAAAATTCCAAAGAAGTTCTAAATCTATTTTAGTAGAGCCTATATTATTCCATTTGTTGGTTGAGAAACAAGATAATGGTAGATAAAATGCGTTAAAAACTCGTTTAAAACAATGGTCATTTGAGGTAGTGACTTAATGAGATTTGTAATAAGGTTGGAAGGTCCAATATTTATTATGGGTACCACATAAACTATTGTTAATTATGTACATTAAACTAATATACATTGTCAAAATAAGATGAATCCCCAACAATTAAAAAAGTTGGTAATTCGATCTCAAAAGGGGTGCAAGTTTCTACTTAATTCGTGCCTGTTGGTAAAGAATCCAAATAGTTGGTGTTTGTATGGCAAAAATGATCTTCGTTTATTGCTCCCTTTTCTTGTTTTATTTGTCACATAAAGCTTCTCATAAGCTGTTAAAGTATTTTTGGGTTGTTCCCCCTTCCTCTTTTTAACAATGATGTTTTCTACCTTGGGCTTGATTGACGTTTTTGGCACTGAAGGATTCAATATAACAAAAGAATCCTTATGGTCACTATTACTTCGAAGATTTAAATTTTGTCTAAATCTCCATAGATTCGATGACCCTGAGGAGTTGCTTTTCTCATAACACTCAATTAAATCCTACATTGTAATATTTTGCAATATCTCATATTGAGTTTCTTTAGAAATACCACTCGATATTGTTTGTTGATTCATGGAATTCTTAATAAAGATGTTTTTTAGCGGATGTCGAAGATATGAAGCATTGTTATTTGTGGTGGGGAAGAATTGAAGAGGTTGGTCAAAAGTAGGGAGTAATGTTCGGATTTTTCCATTTTCAAATATGTCATCGGCAAATATATGCATTCCTTGGACACCAGTGCATGCAAAACTAAATTCTTGTTCTTCATTATTTTCTTCATCACTTTTTTGAATTTGTTGATTAGTGCTACAACGTGATTCATATTTTTCTTGAACGGGAGCAAAGGCTTCAAAATCTAAAATAGTTTTGTTGTCAATTTGGTTTTTTGTACTAGAATATGAATCAAGATTATCTTGAATGAAAGCAAAGTTATCAAAATCCATAGAAGCATCGTCACTTATTTGGTCTTTTATTCCACAACATGGGTCAACTTTATCTTGAATTGGAGATAAGCAAGTAAAATATAGGAAAGGGTGAGGAGTACAAACAATTGATAGTGCTTGCACCCTTAACATCTCTATATTTGAGTTTGTTTTCTGCATTTTGTTTCAACAGAGAGATTCAGATATGTGATAAAGTGAATGGAATATTGAAAGTGATCTATAAATGAGAGAAATTTATATATAAACATCAATATGTTATTGTATTATGTTAGTTCAACAGAACTCGGTTAGCTTGGATATTTAAGGAGGTAGTTACACACGGAAGGTGTGAAGATTATTGAGAACTTGCTAAATCTTTTTACGTTAAACCTTATATTTGTTTCTAAAAAATTTTAGGCCAGATAAATTTTATTTTAACTTTTTTCATTAAGAATATGAAATTTGGGATTTAAAATCATTTCCCCTCTTTTGGAAAATTACTTGTCTGTTATTATGTTTTCGCGGTATTAAACTGCTTATGGGTAAGTGCAACCACTTCAGTTTTACTTGTTAGTGGATACTTATATAGCTTGTTTGTTGGTTTCGAGTTTCTAGTTGGTTACTAAATTAAGAATGCCAATATAAAATTGAAAAAACTTAAATTAAGCATGGATGGAAAGACTTTATATTTAAAATTCATAACATTGGTAAATTTACCTTAAACTGCTTCCACACTTTTGGAACCTCTTGAATTGTCATTAAGGCTGAAGCGCTCTCCCACCACCTCATGGCAGGACCCTTTAACAAGTGAGAAGCAAAGACCACTTTATTTTCCTCTCTACACTAAACTATCAAGAAAATCCGTTCCATACCTGATATCCATTCATGCGCCTTCACCGGATCTAACCCTCCCTGAAACTTCGGAGGATTCATACGAATGAATTCCCTAAAGGTTCCCCCCGTAACTTCAGGAACAACCACTGGAGGATGCAGACCATCAGCCATTTGCTGTACCATTCCTTGCATAAACTGATTTTGCTGATGCTGCATCTGTTGCATGAATTGATACAAAGGGGCATTCCCTTTAGCACCCGGTGGAACCGTCCCAGCCGAAGTAGTCCTCGGTCTTCCACGGTTGTTTCTGCGCCCGTCGGCCATGTTCCTGAATGTCATACAAATAGGATTAAGTTGATCAGCCTAAATACCATAAATATAACACGTAAGACCAAAGGCGACACCACGCATCTGAAACGGAAAGAATTACTTATTCTATTTCATGGCTAGGTCGAGGATACGACCCGCTCTGATACCAACTATAAAGCCCATATATAAATACATACATCAAAGCATATATTACACATGAAGAATACGTTTGGTACTGAAATATACAATAAGTCCTTAGCCGACACATTGTACATATACATGCCCAAAAGCCTAAGACAAAAAAAACTATGGCATAACTATATATACAAGATGTTCCAAAAAGAAAACTAAGAACTAGATCAACACGATCTCAAAAAAAACTCCACAACGGAAGCAATGCCATCAGACAAGTAAGGATAATCACACAGATTTATCCTTACCCTTCGCGGAACCTGCAGTACCTGTGATGTAAACAACAACAATGGGGTGAGATACATCAAATCTCAGTGAGTTCCCTATCTTATAGATTCTCTGGGCTCTACAAGGTTCTAATCACCTAACTCAAGGCGGGGAAACAGGAACTAGGCCTTGAGTTCAAACATTTCTGACT
This sequence comes from Lathyrus tuberosus, assembly GCA_022829125.1. Taxonomy (NCBI): domain Eukaryota; kingdom Viridiplantae; phylum Streptophyta; class Magnoliopsida; order Fabales; family Fabaceae; genus Lathyrus; species Lathyrus tuberosus. The sequence goes on from JALAZF010001082.1 coordinate 245,300, forward strand.
TAGAGAAACGATCGCGTGAAACACAAAACAAAACACCGTTAAGGTATCTTTCCCCGGCCACCCCGCTCAAAGAGGTTAAACACGGGTCACGGATCCTTAACGTAGATAACTTTCCCCGGCCATCCCACTCAAAGAGATTAAACACCGGGTCACAGTTATCTACGATTGGTACTTTCCTCGGCCATCCCACACCAAAGGATTAAACACGGGTCACTAATACCAACCAACACGTAGCTTTCCCGAGCCACCCCGCTCAAAGAGGTTAAACACGGGTCACGGTTACTCACCTAATAAATACTTTCCCCTTCCACCCCGCTCAAAGAGGTTAAACACGGGTCACGATATTTATTAAGGTACAACAAACCGGAGGAAAATGATCCCCCCACTAACAACTACTTACCACGGATACTTCTCAAGTATCGATGTAAGCAATTGCCGCACGATTCTCTAAGTCATTCTAATCCAGTAAGGCTTCCTCACTCTTACCTATTCCATATTTTAACAA